>MU683254.1:19936-34331 GCA_026770625.1 Nicotiana glauca
TTAACTTATATTAAAAGAATTAAGTACTTTTTAATTTTATTTTTATATTTTACTTAAATAAAATATATATTTTTAATTATTGCATGTAATAGCAAAATTTTTAGATTATTTATTTACTTATAATATTAATTATTAAACAAATCTATTCATGCCCTTATTCGTAATTTGACACTTAAAAGCACTTTCTAAAAGCTTGGCCAAACACAAATTATTTTTCAAAAGTGCTTTTCAGACTGATTAGCCAAACACAAACTGCTTCTCTCTAAAAGTACTTTTTTCAAAAGCACTTCTCAAAATAAGCTGATTCTCCAGCTTGGCCAAACAGTCTATTAGCCTTCTCACCTCTAGCTTAAATCATAAGTATAGTTTTATATATAGAAGCAGCAGACTAGTACTCTAGTAGTACTACTCTGTCCCAACTAACTTAAATTCAATCCTACATCAAGATCTGCATCTGTTATCGCCTTATCGGATGATGACGGATTCCATACACCTTGGACCGAGCAGCAAATATTACTTTATATACAACTATACATAAAGGTAAAAGTATAAATATAAAATTTTTAATAGGTTAACAGTTTATTCGATAAGAAAATTGAGTAATCCGTCCCTAAACTGTTAAGTCGTTAATTATTAAAGTGTAATCGATTCACCAACTATTATCAATAACCGAATAAGCTATTTTTACGGTTCCATTAACGGTTGACCACCCTAACTAAAGTAATAATAAAATTCGTTGTCGTTAATGTTAATAATCTTGTAAGGCAAAAACTTACCCAAAACTGGAGCCCAAATTCGAAGAGCTTAACATTCTTGCCAAAACCCTGCTTTAACTCTGAGGGGCCAAAACCCTCACCTCCGTATGCAGTTACGCTCTTCTGCTCTTTTTTCTCTGAATCAAACTGTATGTCCTTTTTTTCCTTTTATCCTCTTGCAGTAATTCTTGATAGTAAGACAAAATTTTATTGAATTACACTGTAATAACTGTGTTTGCGTCTCTTTTACATGTTCATGTATGTTCTTATTTGCATTACATGTTATAATATTGCTGAAAGTTGTGATGATATACCAATTTTCTTACAAAACCTTTCTGCAGTTAAGTTATAAAGATTGAGTGCGCACTCATTGTCTCTAAATTAGGGTTGAGTGAGAAAAGATGCAGCACGATGAGGTCATATGGCAAGTTATCAGACACAAGCATTGCAGCTTCATGGCCAAGTCAGATTTTTTTTTTAATAATTTGATTCTCACTTCATTTACCATTTGTTTCTCATCTTTTTCTTGTGAAATATTGACAGAATTGAGACAGGGATATTTTGTCGAAATCCATATAATGTAACTGGGATTTGCAATCGTAGCTCATGTCCTCTGGCTAATAGCCGGTACGCCACCATTCGGGATCATGATGGTACTTGTGCATAGCTTATTTCTTGTCATTCTTGAAATGATATACAAGAGGCTATAGCTTCTTTTCATTTTTTTCCCCCTTAATTTTTTAAATATAAGAAAATGTATGTAATCATGATCTTAGGGCATACAAGATATGAGTTAATGATCATTGTTATCAAAGGCGCGCTTAAAGCGCGCTTAAGCCCTGAAGCAAGGCTCAAAACATGTTGAGGACTTCGCCTCGCTTTGTGGACGCTTTAGTATCGCATCAATGCTCTTAGGCATACTTTTACTTGCCAATGAGGGTAATCCTGAAAATACAACATTAAACAATTGATATTTCCCTATATCGTAATTTTTTTCTAATTTCTTTGTCCATATATTTGTTATTCATACTTATAATTATTAGTTTTAGATTACATATACATATTTTTACTTTTTCTCCAGTTGTGCTTTTTTTCACTAAAGCCCACGCTTTATTTGTGCTTTGCGCTTAAAGCACCAACGGACCTTAGAGCTTTTTTGCGCTTTTCGCCTTTGATAACATTGTTAATGATTTGGCTGGCTGCAATTGGAAAATTATTTTATTTATGATCATTGACGAATAACTTGGCTGCAATAGAAAAAGGGATTTTTACCTATCGTTTTGTGTTACATGTACCCTTCCATTTCTAGAGAGTGTTTTATACTAGTGTTAAATGTTAGGTTCTAGTTGAAGATGTTTCTTTGGTTGTGAATTGCCTGTCCTGTTTACCCTTTTTGTCTGGCTAATTAACTTGGGGGAATTACCATATACTTGGATTATATTGATTTATCATTTTCGTCTGCGTTTTAAGCTACGAATCATGAGGGTAATTTAACTTTTTCTTGATGGGATAAGCTAATATGGTCATCCTAAATGTTTTGATATTCATAGTAAGCTGTCTAAAGAATCTACAGTCTGGTTTCATTGGAGGGTTCTCCAAAACTGCTTGTTTCTGGTTCTGTAGTTTTTATTAATTACTGAATTTTTGTAGGAGGAATTAGAATTTTCTTTTGGATCCTCTGAGTTGTTTTTGTGCTATGCAGGAGTGTTCTATTTGTACATGAAAACAATAGAAAGGGCTCACATGCCAAACAAACTTTGGGAAAGAGTTAAATTGCCAAGAAATTACGAAAAGGCTCTTGAAATCATTGATAAACATTTGGTAATGAAATTAACCTTTTTTTCACTTACCGCTGTATTCTTGTTGTTCTTCAAAGCACTAACTTCCCTCCTTCCCTCCTTCCCTCTCTCTCAACTACCACAGATGTACTGGCCAAAGTTTCTTGTCCACAAGGCAAAACAATGATTAACAAAAATGACTCAGATGCGAATAAGAATGAGGAAGCTTGCTTTGAAAACAAGGTTCGGACCTCCCTTCTCATAAATTTGGTTTACAGTTAAAATTCTCTCCTACACACTTGAATGTATATATGGTTGGTGATTTATTGTGTCTCGAGTTTACTTTTACTTTTTAATCTTACTCTTTTACGGTCTTGAGCATTATTATAGAGGAAATTTGAGGTGCATGCTTGAAAGTTATACATTCTTGTTTGTTTTACAATCTGGCTCTTCATCCCGTTTCACCTTCTCGCACCCTGGCTTCCAGAAGAACCAAACAAGTAATCTCTAGGCTTGTTAATGAGGCAAAGGATAAGCTGACTGCTAGAAGCGGTCCAAGTAGACTTGTAGTTAGATGAACATTTAGGCGTGGTAAGCTCAAATTTTAATATTTGTTCATTCAGGAGAGAAAGAGGGTGTGATGTTCCATAAGAGCCTCTGTTTGTCACATCTTCAATAGCTATACCAATGGACTGCGATATTGGATAACATACACCCAATGTATGCCGAATCATAATTGTCCCATCTTATCCAGTTAGAATAGTTTAGCTGCAGCTTTTACCCAGGATGAATGTACTAGGTTTTAATTTAGTCTCTGGCATATGCAGCTAATCACATCCTCTATGTAAACCCCCCTTTTCCACAATCCCCAACTACTGCCTTCGTATAGCCCCCTTCTAACCCTTTTCTTCCATCTTCCCCAACACTGCAACTTCCTAACTGTTCTTGTGGTATCCTTGGTTCTCCTAAGTTGTTATGCCTTCCGCATCCACTCGGTCACTGCATCTCCCCACTGTTATTTCTCATAAAAATCCCTCCTCCACTGTCCTAACTAGTTCATGGTGTTCACCCTTTCCCTCCTTGACCCAAAAACCTGCCTCCCCTCTATCCCATAGCCCTACAACTGTTAGAGTACCTCATGGTGGTGGAATTGTTTCTGGAATCTGTGTGGAGGGATTTTGCTAAATGGACGTACTCTCCCCCTAATTTGGGCCCTTAACACAAGAAGCCTAAAATTGACGGGTAATGAGCTCAATTACCATTTCAGATCACAAGTCTTGTGTCAAGGATGCAATGCCATTGACTTGTAAAACGCAGACTTTTTTAAATATAGGGCATAAATTGCAGAGCAAATATGGAAGTACCACACATAATTTTCTTGGATTTGCACAGTATTTGCTATTTGCAGGGACTCCTCTCTCATTTGACTTGAATTAGATAGTTCAAATAACCGTCCTCTATGATAGTATCCACGGTCATTGCTGCTGCAAAGGCGTGGGCATTTTTTAATTCCTTTCCAGTCTAGATTATATACAACGTATTTTTTTTTTGACGCCGGCGGTGTCCTGGCCAGATTATGTACAACATAATCACCGTAGCTGTTATGAAACTATATTCTTCCAGTTCGTAGTTGATATGATAATGAACTTTTTAACAGCTGCATAGTTTCAAACTTCTCTAGGGGGATCAATCTCCCATGGCAATTAGGTGAGATGGTATTGGAGAATATTCCAATTTATCCTAATTCAAACTAGTACTTAGAAAGCCTGCTTTATCCCCAAAAAATGTAATGGTAACAGTTGTGTTTGAGCTCAAGAACATTCATAAATTTTCCTCCCAACTTTTTCAAGATGGGACTTGTTTACTTCCATATTTTGGTATCTCCCTCTTGAGGAAATAAATCTTTGCTTATGGATGTTTGACTGAAAGCATTTTCCTGCACTCGCTATATGCTTTAATTTGTTGTGTCTCCAGGGAGAAGATAATGACCACACCTAGGAAAGAAACGAAAAGAGAATCTCGCCGACAGGAAAAGGCTGAAAAAGCAGCTCTTCTTGATAAAGTAAGTTTAAGCTTGTAATTCTTTCTCTTGTTCGGGGTAGAGCATTTTTTTCCTTAATTTGGTAGGTCATCTGGCTATTTCCTTTACAAGTCATGCCATTTGTACTCTGCAGAGCATTGAGAAGGAACTGCTGGAACGCCTTTCTAAAGGAGTGTATGGTGATATATACAATTATCCTGAACAGAAGTATCTGGAGATTCTTGGTAGGGAAGCAATGCAGGTGGCTAGCGAAGAAGAAGATGAGGAGGTCTTGATCACAACCCCTGTTATGTTGTCTCTTAAATATTCTCGTTTTTCTAGTTTCCCTTTCTTCTCTTGGTTGCTACCTCCCCCAGCCCCCTCCCCCTTGTTTTTTTTTTTTGGGGGGGGTTGGGGGGTTGGGTGGGTTGTGTCAGCTTGGAGCCTGGGACTACCCTCCTCTGGCAAAGCCTTTCTAAGTAAATTGGTTAACTTCGGCTGATACATTTAGATGAGTCGTTTATTCATTCTGCTGTTAATGATTGAAATAAGCAGGAACATGAAGTGGAATATGTTGAAGGCTATGATGATCTTGAAGAGGAAGATGATATGGAAGATTTTGATGGTCTTGGAATTAGAGACAGTGGCTTGGATGATGATACTGGTAAAGTTCTTAATGGATGTGCTCATCCTATTCCCAGTGTTTCATTAGTGTAATAAATTGATGGCAACATCATCCTTTGAGTGAGGATGCAAAGCACATATTTAACTCAGAATTAGAGTCCCGATAGGTTTACCTAAACACCAGAACAAACGAGTTTGCAGTTGTATTCTCATAATGTTTAGTTGGCATTCAGACAATATTAGGCTGAAGTTGAAAAAGGAGAGCATTTTAAGTTGAAAAGAGTACTATTTGGAACAAATTGAAGTAGTAGTTGCAAATTTATACCAGTCACATCCTTTTGCTGTATTGGTGCTGATACCTCCATTTTATCTCTGGCTGATGTATTAGTTCATGTCCATTGTGGTGGGGAAGTGTCTTTCAAAGCCATAATTGTGAACTAATTGTAAATCCGTGTGACCATGTGGCAGTTGGAATGGACGGCAAGGATGATGAAGATGAAGAGACTGTTGCAGTTCATCAGAAGAGGGGTAGAAAAGATTCTGTTTTAGCTAGGAGAAGAGCAGAGAAAGATGAGCCAAGTGCAAATTCAAAGAAAAAGGCGAAAGTGCTTGTGGAGGTAAACATTATATGCATTTACACACTTCAATCTTTGTTAAAACCCACCTTTTGTCTTTATCTCCTATAGGTTGAGCATGAGGATACGGGTGAAAGACGGACAGCAGTACAATGAGAGATTATATTCCGTAGTTCAACGATTATCAAAATGCTTGGCTGCGAAATACAATTGGTAAGATATGTTTTTCAAAATATGCGCCTGACTTCGCTTGCTAGAATGAAATGGCAAATTTTGTAGTCATTGTAAGCAAAACAGTCTTACTAATTTTGATCTTGTAATAGCAAATTTTGTAGTTATTGTTCATGTTGGAATTGTGCACTAAGGGGTCGTTTGGTAGCTGATTACAGAGTAAGTTATTCATGTACGAGGAGTAACATAACTAATACCATGTTTGATAGCCTTTAGTTAATTTGTACAAAAATCAGCATAACTAATGTCATGTTGGTTCTTTCTCCATTGGCGGTGTAAGTAATATGGATAAGTTATACAACAAACCTATGTAGTTATGCAAGGTAGAAGGTTGAATAACTAATACATGTAGTAAACATTGAAATGATCGAGAAACCCTCATTTATTTTAAATTACACATTTTATATTAGGATAAAGTAAATATTCAACAAAAAATAATTTCTACATTACAATCCATAAATTACTAATCCATGCATTACTAATCTTATATTACTAATGCCTTCACAGTTAAATTTTGTATAATTAAATCTTGCATAATTAATTCATTATAACTAATCTCTACAATACTAACCGCATAACTCTAGCCAGCAACCAAACGATCCTAAGAGTAGCGTTATTGATCTTGAAGTTGTATTTCTTCTGTGGTGCTCATATTATAAGGTTTGTAAGATCTATTTATATCCGCTGCCACAGGTTTCAATGGTAACTACATTGTAGGATAAACCTCGAGAAGTTTTATTTTGTATCTCATACAATTGACTAATTTTTATCTCACAAAATTGTGGACTCAAATCTTACACTTTTGGGTCCACAGAATTCTGGGTTCACAAAACCGTGAGACAAAAAATTGCCTCATACAACTAGTATACAAAATAAAATTTTCCATAAACCTCTATTGTCTCGTGAGGATATGAAAGAGAGAGAAGACGAGGTGATGTGCTACCAGTGATTTGCTTGTACTGGATTTGTTAAGTAGCAAGCAGTCTAATTCTTTAATGTTGAAATGATACTTACTAAAGTTTTTTAACTTTTAAATATTTAGTTTCATTGTAATTTCGCACTATTGTTCTGTATGCATTTGACAAATAGATATTACTAGTTGTACGCTAGGGCCAATTTCTGATGATAGTAAAAGCACAAACAGATAATTTGAAGCCTATAGCGTGAAAAGTTGTTCTCGTGAAAACAGAAATAATTACAAATGAAGCCATACTATACTTGAATATATTTTTAACTCAGCTGTAGGATCTTGACAACCTCAAAACTGTTTAGCAAGGTAATAAAATACCCTTAGGGGTCATTTGGTAGAGTGTATAAGAATAATGTTGAATGGAGTATATTAGTAATGTTGGTATTAGTTATGCTGATATATTTCTTATCCATCGTTTCGTTTGATGTATTAGAGCATTGCATAATTTCTATAAGAATTGTTTGTTTACAAAAATACCATCGTAACCAGTCCATCATTTTATATTTTTAAAAGAAACATATGTTGAAGAATGTTTTTATATGAAAAAGATTTAAAAAAATTATTTGATTTGTCCGCCTATATTATAGTATAGAACTAAATATTTATTTGTAAAAAAGAAAACATGCTAAGTATTTATTTATTACTAGGGATATAATTTTATTTCTCACTTCTTGGATTATTTCAACTTCCATTAATATAATAACATATTTCAATCAAGCATAAATTTTGAAGGATAATTTTATCTTTAACTAAGCTAATGCATGCATTAAAGTCCATTGCATCGTTAATACTATAGTTTCTTATGCATCAGTTATGCATAGGATAATGTACCAAATAAGGTGTATAACTTATGCTTACATAACTAATGCATAGGTTCAAAAAGTATACCAAACAATACATATTAATACAAAAAAATAATGTATGCATTATTTTTTCTAATGCATACCACCAAACGACCCTTTAGTCTCGAATTCTCAATATGATCTAACAAGTGGATTTACAAGTCATTACATGTAATTTATCTAATCACACAGGAGCTTATCAGTCTTAGGATGGTTTTTGTCAAATATTTAACAAATAAAATGAGAAGTCGAACATGAGAAGTTCCGTGCTCAGCCCATTAATAATGGCCCAGTGGGCTTGAAATTTCGTTTTACTAAAGTGTCGGCAGCTAAGGAATGGTAGGTGTGAGATGAAAAGAAGTCCACCTCAAATGCGGAAAACAAGCTTGCAGTAGAAATCAGAGCATTGAGCTTAACACTAAGGGTGATGTACACGGTAAAAATCGGAGAGCTCGATTTCGAGGACAGCATTACACTCCGAGTCCGAATTCTGGAAGCTCGAAGTAAGAATCAAGCCAAGCCCTAATGAGCACACCTCGGGAAGCGAATCGGGGGTCCGTCATGATCTGCCTCGAGGGCAGTACAATTTCGAGGGCACTTAAGAAAGAGCGGAAATTTCTCAAGGATACGTGGGTCAGGGCATAAATTTTAGGATAAGGTTTGTATGAAATAGTACAAGTTCGTATTAGGTCGTTATACCGCTGTACCAATAGAATTCTTTACCATACTTGGAAATGTATTGTATTAGGGTTTTTTCCTCCTATATAAAAGGGACCCCAATCATTTGTAAAGGGTATCTGATTCAATGCAATAGAACATTCTACTGTACTTTTCTTGTTTACCGTGCTCAACCATTATTCTTCAGCTTTATTGTCTTTACTTTATTGTTCATACTTTATCATTTTTTAGCGGACCTCGAGGTGCCTGAGATAATCGAGCTCGAGGCCCTTAGTGGTCTAACAACACCGGTTTGGTTCATCAATTCTTCTTACTTAAATTTAATATTATTTAAATATCCACTGGTATTAGAATAAATCACATATCTTTAAAGCAACAAATTATCTTTAATTGTTACTCACATTTTTTTCGAGGTAAACAGTTTGGCGCTCACCGTGGGGCTAAAGATAATAGTGATTATTTTAGTGCTAGTTTTCTGATACCACACATTATTCTTCACACTTTTTCTTGTCAAAGATTCATTAATTTCAGGCTAAGATATGTCTAGCACACAAAACACACCTGCTCATGACAGTGAGGGACTCGGAGAAAATAATAGTATAGGGATTGGTGTACCACCCATAAACCTTGAGAGAGTACAAAATATGGAGCCAGTTGATATCAGTTCGCATAACGCTCTAAACACGGGTGCAGACACAAACCTCGTAAGGAATGCACACAGGGAAGCCCGAGCCGGAGGACGGAAAACACGAGGAATGGAAGAAGGAGGAGTCAGCCTCCAAGTGATATTTGAGATGTTGCAAGCTTAGAAAGTCGCCATCGCTCAACTTCAGAGTCAGAATAGAACTTCAAACACCGTCAAACCAGTAATTGCCCGACATGCTGAACCAGCGCTTGAAAGGCCGGATGAAACAGCTCGGGGACTGACTTCGCAATAATAAAAATGCTCGAGGAACTGACTAAAAGGATTGAGTCAGGAGAAAAGAAGATATAAGATAACGATAAGTAGGTGGAAACTTATAACTCTCGGGTAGACTAGATAGCATGAGCACCTCCAGTTTTGAAAGGTCTAGATGCCAAAAAATTCATACAAAAACCTTTCCCCCCAAGTTCGGCTCCAATGCCCATTCCCAAGAAGTTTCGCATGCCCGACATACCGAAATATAACGGAACAACGGACCCTAACGAACATATTACCTCATATATTTGTGGAATCAAAGGAAATGACTTGAATGACGATGAAATCGAGTCAGTATTATTGAAAAAGTTGAGGGAAACACTATCAAAAAGAGCTATGATCTGGTATCACAACATAGTTCCTAACTCTATTGATTCATTTGCTATGTTGGCGGACGCTTTCATGAAAGCACACACTGGGGCTATAAAGGTGGCCACGAGAAAATCGGATCTCTTCAAAATAAGACAAAGGGATAACGAGATGCTTAGGGAATTCGAGTCCCAGTTTCAGATGGTTAGAATGGAATTACCATCGGTCTCCGATGACTGGGCAGTTCAGGACTTTATGCAAGGTTTGAATGAAAGAAGCTCGATCGCATCTCGATAGCTAAAGCAGAACTTAATAGAATATCCAGATGTGACATGGTCGGATGCACACAATCGCTATTAGTCAAACATTAGGGTTAAGGATGACCAGTTGGGAGCCCCATCGGGCTCAGTTCATCCTAATAGATTCACTGCCAAGCCCCCGAGGGACACATACCAGGGATCAAGATTCAACAAAGAACGGTATCAACCATATGTCGATCGAAGGAACAATGGCCCGAGCCACAACACCTCCTGGAGCGATTGAAAAAGTGACCAACGTCAAGGTTCTTGAGGACTCATGAGCAAGAACGAGTTCGATAAGCACGCCGACCCCACCAAGGTCCCTCAATTTTCAAAGTACAACTTCAGCATAGATGCATCAGGGATCGTCTCAGCTATTGAGAGAATAAAAGATACTAAGTGGCCCAAGCCAATACCACTACTAAAAAAACTAGGGTTTAGCGACGGACAAAATCTGTAGCTAAACAGAAAAATCCGTCGCTAATCTCATTTAGCGACGGATTAGCAAAAGATTCTGCTAGCAACGAGCATTTTAGTGACAGATTAGCGACGACGTTTGTAGCTAATTCCGGTTTTTTTTGTAGTGACAGACCGATCCATCCCAAAGGAACTGGAACTTAATATGCAAGTATCATGGCACGCATGGTCATAGAATGGAGGATTGTAGGCAATTAAGGGAATAAGTGGCTAGGTTATTCAATAAGGGCCATCTTCGAGAATTCCTAAGTGATCGGGCTAAGAATCACTTCAGGGAGAGAGATGCAGGCAGGAAGAATGGGCTTGAAGAAACTCAACATGTCATTCACATGATCATCGGTGGAGTCGACGTCCTATAGGGACCTATATTCAAACGTACCAAGGTATCAATCAAAAGGGAAAAAGGGACTCGGGAATTCATGCCCGAGGACACCCTCGCATTCAGTGAGGAAGATGTTGAGGCCTTATCTCAGCCTTACAATGATGCACTAGTAATTTAGATCCTTTTAAATAAATTTCAAGTTAAATGTGTTCTCGTGGATCCAAGTAGTTCGGCAAATATAATCAGCTCAAGGGTCGTGGAGCAGCTCGGGCTACTCGATCAAATCATATCGGCATCTCGAGTATTGTATGGCTTTAACATGGCGAGTGAAATAATGAAGGGAGAAATCATCCTCCCAGTCAACGTGGCCGAAACCGTACAGGACACCAAATTTCATGTCATCAAAGGTTACATGAGGTATAATGCTTTGCTTGGGAGGCCATGGATCCATAGTATGAGGGCGGTGCCATCGACCCATTGATAATATTGGTTGCTTTGCTTGGTCCGACTTAGATATGAATGGGATCCCACCGGAGATAACTTCCCATCGGCTAAGTATAGATCCCATATATAAACCAGTAAAGCAAAGGAGGAGACCTCAGTTCGAGGTAAAACACACATTCATCAAAGAAGAGGTAACCAAACTTCTCAAAATAGGATCCATCAGGGCATTAAAATATTCCGAATAGCTAGCTAACGTAGTAGTAGTCCCTAAAAAGGGGAATAAAATTAGAATGTTTGTAGACTACAAAGATTTGAATAAAGCATGCCCTAAAGATTCTTTCCCATTGTGCAATATCGATCGTTTGATCGATGCTACGTCCAACCATGAGATCCTTACCTTTCTCGATGTCTACTCGGGGTATAACTAAATTCAAATGAACCTGGAGGACCAGGAAAAGACTTCATTCATCATGAAGTATGGTACGTATTGTTATAATGTAATGCCCTACGGGCTAAAAAATGTAGGAGCCACATATCAGCGCCTAGTTAATAAGATGTTCGAACATCAAATAGGAAAATATATGGATGTTTATATTGATGACATGTTAGTTAAGTCCCTGTGTGTAGAGGACTATTTGACTCATTTACAGGTGATGTTCAATATCCTAAGAAAGTACAACATGAAGGTCAACCCCGAGAAATGTGCTTTTGGAGTCGGTTTGGGCAAGTTCTTAGGTTTCATGGTATCGAATAGAGGCATCGAGATCAACCCCGATAAAATTAAAGCCATTGAGTAAATCATTATAGTATACAATGTGAAAGCCGTAAAATGACTGACCGGACGGATAACTACCCTGGGTCGATTTATCTCAAGATCATCAGATCGGAGCTGTCCTGACCCTAAACTTGGACCCGGTCGTGATGATGCCTCTCGTGAAGACAAGTCCAGCCAACTAGTCCCAATTCAATTTTTAAAATAGTTAAACATTAATAAGCAGTCTAAGCATGAGTAAATAAGCCAAAGACTAAGCATAAGATAGTATAATGTGCGGAATACAACCCAAACACAACCCGATACCAGGGTGTCATAAGTCACGAGCATCTATTAGGGTCTAAATACAACCGAAAGTCCGAAGTGTACAAAATACAAACTAATGAAATAAAGAGGGAGAAAAGCAGTGCTACGAAAGTCGATAACTACCATGCTAAACTCTGATGACCCTACATCCGATCGGCCAAAACCCACTACCGGGTGTAGAAATACCTGAATCTGCACACAAGGTGCATGGAGTAAAGTGAGCACTCCGACTCAGTGAGTAATAATCATAACTAAAGTCTGAATGGTAAGAAATCACAAAAAGTGCATCAACATGCTGTATAGAAGTAGTTTAAAAAAACAAGCAGAATGCAATGAACCTGTAAAATCCCTTAAAACATCTTAGCTCAGTTTAAACTTCTTTGAAAATGACTTTTTCAACAGTTACGCAAATGAATGCAGAACAACTAGTGCAGCTAAGCACAGAAATCCGCCCCTCGGGCACAAATACACAATTAAACGGGTAAATGATAGGCAAATAACAAAGATAAGCATATAAGTTCGCCCCTCGGGCACAATGTCAATAAATCCACTCCGCGGGCAATATCTCAGAATAATACCAGCCCCACGGGCAATCACATAAAATAATATCAGCCCCTCGGGCTATATCTCACATCAAAATGGGTACCCGTGCTCACTGGGGGTGTGCAGAATCTTGGAGGGGCCTCTTACGGCCCAAGCGCCATATCAAGCATCTCGTGGCATCAAAACTAGGCCCTCGGCCTCATATCAATCAAGCCACCTTGTGGCGTACATATCTCAGGCCCTCGGCCTCAAATTAATATCAGTGTTTCCTCACAACATAGGCCCTCGGCCTTACTCGGTCAAAAATCCTCACAAGCCCCTCGGGCAACAGTAAAATAGTATTTCTCAGCGCAAACATCATTTAAAAATATCATTTAAGTCTTAAAACTGAGTAAACATGGCTGAGTATGAAAATAGTGGAAAATAACATCAATAAGTTCAAGTATAGAGCCAAAACAGTGAGGAAATATCAATAAAAATCCCCGAAGGGTTCAAATAGTTGGCGCCAAGCCCAAATATGGCATTCGGCCCCGATAATGATGATAGCAAATAAAGTTCAATAAAATACGCGGTAAAATCATTAATCGGGACGGACCAAGTCACAATCCCCAATAGTGCACGAAACAACGCTCGTCATCAAGCGTGTGACTCAACTCAATATAGCACTATGATGTGCAATCCGGGGTTTCAAACCCTCAAAATATCATTTATAATCATTACTCACCTCGATCCGGTCCAAACTCTACCCCGCACGAATCGACCTCCGGATGCTCTAGATCTAGCCATAATCAGTACATAATCATTAAAATATGTTAAGGGAATGAACCTCACTCAAAAATATCCAATTCACATAAAAAATCCCGAAATTGCTCAAATCCGGCCCCCGAGCACACGTTTCGGAAACCGATAAAAGTCACCTCAATAGAATCTTCGTCCTCACACGAGTCTATACATACCAAGAACATCAAAATCCATCCACAAATGACCCTTCAAATCCCAAATTTTTGGTCTCCAATTTCAAGCCCTAGTTCTTCAATTTTAGGCTTAGATTCCATGATTTACTAGGTAGAATTCACATAATAATCGAGTTTTGAGTTCAAAAATCTTACCTCCAAGTGATTCCTCTTGAATCCCTCTTCAATCCTTTTAAAAAAGCTTCAAAATTGACCAACAATGGAAGAACTTAGCCTCAAATTCGCAAAAATGATCTTTTAAAACATTCTGCCCAGCTCTTATTTTTACTTAATCACGATCGCGGGAAACCCATCGCTATCGTGAAGCACAACACCGCTGGACCATAATTCACTCTACGCGATCGCGTATATCTTCACGCGAACGTGATGCTCAAAATATTCAAACTACGCGATCACGAATGAGACCACGTGACCGCAATTCACAGAAACATAAACTTACGTGATCGCAAACCCATCTATGCAATGCGTAGAACAAAATCATTAAGGAACCCAGCTAATCTTCTTCCTCTATGCGAACG
>MU683260.1:0-14008 GCA_026770625.1 Nicotiana glauca
GTAACACTTAATATTTGTTTGACTAGTTGTTATTAAATATAGTTTATAACTAAGTTTTTGGATTTTCAACATTTTTGCGTTTATCTAAAATTATTTAGTAGTTGGGGAACCATTTTATTTTCTATCCAAACCCATTTGTTTTGGTTTAATCTTCAAATGAAAAAGGAAGACTATCTTCCTATCTCTCTTTCTCTCTACCTCTCTATNTCTGTAGAAACAGATTGTTCTTGAAAAAAATCGGTGATTTTCTACTAAATCAACAAGAAATTTCGTTTTTGGGTGAAGATCAAGTTGTTCCTCTTGGTAAGTTTCTAAACTCGTTTTTTTATTCTAGACATATACTAGTATTTTGTACATAACTTTTCGTACAGAGCTCCGATTTAAATGATCTAGGATTTTCTGGAAAGGTATTTCATAAATCTACAACTCTTATGAAGGAACCAAAATCTAGTTTTGTCGGTGTGTACTTAAAAAATGATCATGAAGTTCAGGGCGAGTGCTGCCCAGATTGTTTTGTTTTTTTGAAATACTCCTTGTACTGTTGTTAGTAATTTTATCTGTACAAAATTGATATGGGGGTGATTCAAGATGTTCTGAAATGGTAAGATATAGACCTACAATTTTTATGAAGACTATAAAATCTAGTTTGTCCGTATAGATCTTCAAATCTGAGTCACAATTTGGAACAGTGAATCTGTCCAGAATTTTTGTTCAAACGTTTTTGGGTAATTTTCACCAATATCATATTTTTTTGACTTGTTAAATTACTAAACTTATGTAGATATTTGATTATGTATTTAAGGTATATAAATCCTTGAGAAATCAAAGGGGAAGTATTGAGGAAGTGGACAAATTTGATTTGTTTATGACGTAGACGATTCGAACATTCCCAAGTTGTGATTTAATTGTGTTGTGGTAAAATACCGAGGTTTGTGTATAAACTTGTACTCTTTTGATTGCTTGAATATTCTGAAAATAACTAGATATTTATTTATTTGTCTTCAATTTATATTGTTATATTCATATTATATCAAGTATTGTAAGATATTTGCTAAATCGCCCATTTGNAAATATGGTTCTTGATTCTATTGTATATTGGGTTTTGACCCTTCTTGATTTGGGGCTTCGGTCCATCTTGATATATGATTATGCTTAGTTTGATGGCATGACGTACATATTGGGCGAAAAATAAATATTTGGTATACTCTCTTAAATTGATAGTATACACTTTCTAGACTCTTGAACATTGTTATCTATATTTGAAAGTACTTCAAGGTTTGATATTGATATGTTTGATATATTTGTTCACTTGTTTTCAATTATGTTAAATTGTGCTAATTATGACTGAAGAGGGGAATTGGAGAATTTAATGGCTCCAAGCCTAAAGTTTATACACCACTAAGCTTTATGCTTAGCGATAGTTGTTTTCTATCGTAGGCAATGTTCGGGATGAAATTTGAAGATGGTCATGATGCAGTAGTTTTTTTGGAGAACTTGAAGATCACAATTGCATATGCATCTTGGTTTTTGCATAGTTTTGGAACATGTATCTGATATACATGATATACAGAATATACCTAATATATACATTAATATATATATATGTTACATTATGTACGTTATTTGGTGACTTGTTGGATTTTAAGATCAAAATTGTTGTAACTTAAATTTGGAAATTTATGTTGCTGTTTTTTTTGGGTGTGTCAAGAACTCAAGTATTGTAATATTTTGAATTTACACTTGCCTTGTAAATATGTACAAAGGAGAAAACTAGTTTCCTTTTTATATATACCCGATAGTTGAAATTTTTGAGATAATACAAATGTGTAGTGATGTTTGATGAAAGTATAAATTTGTTAGGAAGTTGCTTTAAATCTGTTGATTATTCAAGAAAGGTTATATCATATTAGGTTAATATTTTGACATTGTATTTTTATAAAAAAAAAAAAAATTATGATGTATTATCAGGAATAAAAAAATATATTGCACTTTGAATTTTTTTTGTTTGCATGGGCCTGTTTCCGCTACTAAAATATTCTGAATATTTTTAATTAATATCTCTTTTAATATTTTGTAAGTAAGGAATTTGATTTGTTTCTTAAGTAGTAGCCTACCAAGGGGGTTGCTACAAGAAATTAGCTGGTAAACCTCATCTCCCTCTCTACGACGAACTAACTCGATCTCACGAGCGATATCCACCACCTCCTCAAGCGTAGCACCCAGTACTCTCTCTCTAGTCATTAGAATACGGAGATGGTAGTTAAGGCCATCCACAAATCTCCTAATCCTCTCACGATCTGACGGAACCATCCAAGTAGCATGACGGGCCAACTGTGAAAACCTCATATCGTACTGAGTCACTGTCATATCCCCCTGTGTCAACCACTCAAACTGCCTACGCAGCTCCTCCCTGCGGGACTGAGGTACATACTTCTCTAGAAAAAGGGCGGAGAACTGCTGCCAAGTTAGTGGTGCTGCACCGACAGGCCTACGCCTCTCAAAGTCCTCCCACCAAGTAAAAGCAGCCCCCGAGAACTGAAACGTAGTAAATGCCACACCACTCGACTCAAGGATCCCTGCCGTACGGAGCATACACTGACATCTGTCAAGAAAACCCTGGGCATCCTCGCCCTCAGCTCCACTGAATGTCGGAGGCTGGAGCCTACCGAACCTTTCAAGACGATGTTGATCATCGTCTGGCATAGCTGGAACCACGAAGCCCTGCACTGGTGTAACCTGCTGAGCTGGAGGTGCCTCTGGTGTCTACAGTCCCTGCACCACCTGCTCAGGTATGCGAGCAGCGGGGGTCTGATTGCCTCCCCCGGCCTGTGAAGTAGCTGTTGCTGCGGTGGTGGCTGAAACCACCTGAGCCAGGCCCGTGCAAACTGTCAATATCTGGGCCAATGTCTCCTGGAGACCCAGAATCAAAATGAGCATAGCTGGTGCCTGAACTGGTGCTGCTGGAATATCCACAGTTGGAACCTGATCCTGAACTGGGGCAACTGGTAGATCAGCAGGTGCTGCCCTGGTTGCTCTGCCTCTGCCACGACCGTGTCCACGGGCCCTGGCGGCTTTAGTAGGTGGCACTGGTGGTCATCCGTCACATCCGGTAGCTCACGTCCTCACCATCTGTGAGAGAATAGAATAATAGAAGTTTAGTTCTCAGCTCAATAAAGCCGCACGACAAGAGTTTCAAGAATTTGAAGTTTTCCTAAAGGTTCTGCAGCCTCTCGAGGATAAGTACGGACGTCTCCGTACCGATCCACGAGACTCTACCAACCGGCTCATGACTCGCGAGACCAAGTAACCTAGACTCTGATACCAACTTGTCACGACCCCAACCCCGATCGTGATGGCGCCCAACACACTGCTAGTCAAGCCCGACCAATTTCATAACCTTAACCGTTTATATAACTCATGAATTACTTAACATGGATGAATTACTAAATCACAATACTGAATATCTGAAATAAAGTTAAAATATGCAGAAAACCCAAGTAGAAATACTACTACACAGCCCGAAGAATCCGGTGTCACAAGTCTGAGCCTCTAATATACGAGTGTCAACCTACTACATAATATTCTGAAGAAATGCGAAATAAAAGAAATAGCATAGATGGGAAGATCAGGACTGCGGACGTCATGCAGCTACCTTGATGCTCCCGGATATGATGCTCGACAGAGAAAGTCTCACTCAGTCTCAGTGGGTGCACCTGAATCTACACACAAGGTGTAGGGAGTAAAGTGAGTACTTCCAACTCAGTGAGTAATAAACATAAATAAAGGCTGAGAATAAAAAATCCTGAATAGGCACAAAGTAATTCTATAAATATAGCAACTTGAACCTAGCAGTACAAATCAGTAAATAAATGAAAACGCTTAAGGATATACCACAACAGATAAATAAGTAAATGACAATCAAATATGCAATGCAACACATAAACAGGTACTCTCCAGTACCCACTGCGGCGTGCAACCTGCTCCATTTATTTATCATCGACGGCGCTCACTAGGGGTGTGCAGACGTCGGGAGGGGCCACTTACGGCCCAAGCGCAATAATAAGTCATCTCGTGGCATCAACTAGGTCCTTGGCCTCATGTCAATATCAATATAGTACCGCTGCGGCGAGCAGCCCGATCCCATACTCAGTACAAAATCACATAAGCCCCTCGGGCACAACAATATAGAAATATTCAGCCCAAACTTCCTTTTAAAATATTAATTAAGTTTCAAGTGGAAGAAAAATGTAGCTGAGTTTACAAAACAGTATTAAAACTAGGACTGAGTTCATTAATATGTAAAATTGTAAGAGACCAGTAATAACAATCCCTGAAGGATTAAATCAATTGGCACGAAACCCAAATATAGCAAGCAGCTCAAATTATAATGATAATAAATTAATTTCAGTCAAATATGCAGTATATTCATCTACTGGGACGGACCAAGTCACAATCCCCAACGGTGCTCTACCCCACGCTCGCTACCCGGCGTGCAAGTCACCTCAATATAGCACTACGATATGCAAATATAGGGTTTCAAACCCTCAGACCATCATTTACATCTATTACTCACCTCAAGCCGGCCAAAAACCTAGCTCACTATGCCCTTGCCTCTCAAATTGACCTCCTCGTACGCCGAATCTGATCAAAACCACAATGAATACATCACAATGTGCCAATGGAACAATACCCAATCGAAAATAATTGAAAATAGCAAAAATCTCGAAATTAGTAAAACCCGAGCCCCGGGCCCACTTCTCGAAAATCAGAAAATTTAACATCATTGGATTCCTCATCCCGCCACGAGTCTATACATATAAAAATTAGCAAAATCGAAGTCCAAATGACCCCTCAAATTCCCATTTTAATTCTCTTAAGTTTCAAGCCCTAACCTCCATTCTTAACCCTTGATTCCTTAAATTTTCAGTCTAAATTCATGTATTTGCACCATAAAATCGTGGTTTAAGTTCAAGAATCCTTACCTTATCGAGACCCCTTAAAACCCTCTTCAAAATCGCCCACAATACTCCAAGTCCGAAGTGAAAATGTCTAACTCTTTCAAAAATTCGCGAAGATGGAATTAAATGCCTCTGCCCAGTTACTTCCGCTTCTGCGGTCCCGTTTCCGCTTATGCGGAACCGCTTCTGTGGTCACAACTTCCGCTTCTGCAGAATTCACTTAAAGCTCTTGGCCGCTTCTGCGGTCCCCTCAACCGCATCTGCGGCTCCGCAGGTGCGACTCTCTGTCCGCATCTGCGGTCCAGCCTAACATCCTCCACCTTTTGGCTTCTGCGGCTCCCACGCCGCGCATGCGATACCGCACCTGCGACTCCTTTTCCGCAGGTGCGGAAATACCTGAAGCAGCACAGGTTCTACAACATTACAAGTCCAAAACTCTCCGATCGCCATCCGAAATCACCCTGAGGCCCCCCGGGACCTCAACCAAAAATATCAATACCTCCTATAACATCATTCGAACTTGTTTCAATCATTAAAACACCTCAAACAACACTAAAACCATCATTTCTCGTCGAATTCAAGCCTAAGTTCTTTAAAAACTTTCAAAATATGCATTCTATCAAAAATCCAACCAAAACACCTCCGAATAACCTGAAATTTTGCACACACATCCCAAATCACCTAACGAAGCTACTGCAACTCTCAGGATTCCATTCCGATCCTCGGATCAAATTCTCACCTATCAACTGGAATTCGCCAAAATACTAACTTCGCCAATTCAAGACTAATTCTACACCGGACCTCCAAAATCACTCCCGATCACACTCCTAGGTCACAAATCATCCCCCAAAGCTAACCAAATCATCGGAATCCACATCCGAGCCTCCTAGCATATAAGTCAACGTCCGGTTGACTTTTTCAAAACAAGCCTTCCTCAAAGAGACTAAGTGTCTCTTTACCTTCTAAAACCAATCAAAATCAACTCATTCAGACCCAACATTGATAATGAAGCATAAAGGAGTATAAAATGGGAAAAAAAGGGGACGGTAACTCACGTGACGACGGGTCGGGTCGTCACACTTAGTCAGGATAACATGTGAGTAGGAGTGTACATAGGTCGGGTTGGTTCGGATTTTCTAATTACCAAACCAAGTCATTTGTATCATATTATTAAATCTAAAGACCAAACCAAAAATCGGGTTTTTTAATCTCAATTTTTCTCGGGTTTTTCAGGTTTTCGGATTTTTCGATTTTGTTTTCCATAAAGTCTTCACAGTACAAAATATATAATCTGTGCTTTAAATATTTCTTTAATCCTAGTAAGACAGAACTATATAAGGTATTTTTTAATAAAATAACATAAATATGAGAGATTAAAATATTCAATAATAAAGATAATAAAATCGCATAAAATAAATATTATTAATAAGCCATAATGAAAACAAACATAATTTAAAATTACTAATAAGTTGCTAAAATAAGTACGTAAGAACTATTATTTACATGACTAACACTAAGTTATGCATTGTATCTAAACCATGAATAAGCCAAAAAAAATAGATATTTAACACTATTTTCATTCGTAGTAAAATTAAATTCAAAGGCGGATCCAGAATTTGATGACGACGGGTACCATTATTTTTAATAGAAACTTACCACTAGCGATGATGAAGAGTTGCATGCGAAATTAGGCAACTTAACCGTGGCACCCACGGTCATTTTGTTACTTTTGAGTGCCTCTCCAAAACCATATCATAATTTCCCCTAAAATACTAATACATAAATAGAATTTTACCCGAGCATTCGTGTGCCGTACCACCCCAAGGTCCTTACATATAGATCCGCCCCTGATTGAATTGAATGTTTTTATTAGTATTAGTATTGATTTGGTTTTGGTTTAAGATTTATTTGAGTTACTAATATTTATGAACTATAAAACTTATTGGAGCCTCCAAATATTATAAGTTCAACCTTGAAATAATACGTTAAACATAAAAACATGAAAAAACTTAAGAAATATTTATAAACTACACTACAATAAATATTTTTATGTATTAAATATATTTAAAACTTTTATACACATAATGTAGGGTTGGTTTGGTTTCGGTTTGACTTTTTTTTAGTTAACCAAACCAAACCAAATATGGTCGGGTTTCTTTTTCCAATACCAAACCAAATCAAACTAAACCATAGTCTGGCGTTTTTTTTTGTTTGACTCGAACTATCGGGTTGATGCAGTTTGCGGGTTTTATTTGTACACCCCCTATGTGTAAGTTCACCTTTTGAATTATGAGAGTTAACATAGATTATACAACATTTTAAAGGAGTGGATTCTGAATATTCTTTGCTCCACTACACAGGGAGTCACTGACTGGGCATCTTGGCCTGTCTTTGCACGCTAGGTATATAGCAGCTTTGCATTGTATTGATAGATAGACATTTTTGTCATATAAAGTGGTCCAAAATCTATTTCCAAAACTACGGAATTATCGTACTGAGTCCGTCTCAGATGAGACTGGACCATGTGTGCCAAGACTTACGTGACATGCATCTGTAAAATATAATTAAAGGTTGTTTAAGTCTTTCGTGACTTTCTGTTTTCAATTTTAACTATTTCTTGCCAACCAAATTTAGCAGAATGCGTACCAAACAGGTTGGGCATTTGAATAAAGTGAACAGTCGAATCACCTAGCTGTAAAATGACTACATGCATCGTTTAAGAACTCAATAATTAACCATACATATACCGAAGATCATTCATATATATATATATATATATATATATATATATATATATATATATATATATATATATATATATATATATATATATATATATATATATGTGTGTGTTAAAGAAACAACCTTATTAAAACTTGGCCAAATAACTTAACTTTAGAAAAAAATACTTTTGGGAAAACAGCACAGCTTGGCCAAACAGGATATATATTAGAACCATCACGGACAAATTGTGCATTTGGAAGGGATAAAAATGTTTTCCGTTGAAAGTTACTTTGAGAAGTAGATTTCTAGATAATTTCCTAGACGTTGTTTAAGTATAAAAGTAGGTGACATATGGTTATCGTAAAAAGGTGTAGAATAGGGTATGAAAGCATATTGTGATGGTGTACTTTGGTTAAAGATTAACGACAACAATATTCAAGTGTTAAAGCGAAACAAGTGACATCCAACATTAAACTCATGCTCAAATATATATGGTGTCTTTTTCTTCAATGGGGTAGAAAACGTTTTCATTGGGGTACAAAATTCGAAAATTTAAAGTAACTGAACTTTAAAAAATGATTTCATCGAAAATAAAATTATTGAAGAGAGCAGTGTCACATGATAGGCATGTGACTGTGTAGTTAATGTAGTTAACTGTAGTTAGTTGAGTGGTTAGATATAACTAATTATTGGATTGGTGGTTGTGTAGTTAGTGGAGAAGA
This sequence comes from Nicotiana glauca, assembly GCA_026770625.1. Lineage (NCBI taxonomy): Eukaryota > Viridiplantae > Streptophyta > Magnoliopsida > Solanales > Solanaceae > Nicotiana > Nicotiana glauca. The sequence goes on from MU683260.1 coordinate 8,405, forward strand.
AACTGTAATTAGTGAATCAGTGTATATATATACATAGGAGATATCGTTGTATAGACATGATGAATAAAAATTCAGCTCATTTTGCTCTCCGTGAAGTTCTCTCTAGAACTCTCTTCTTCTTCAGTTCTTCATCATCATACATCGAGTTAAATCTCGTTGTTCATCATGGTATCAGAGCACAGGAGCTAGATGCATGCTCACTGTGATTGATCCTCTCGATTTCAAAATCAATTCTAAGGCCACTGATTGTTCGTAGATTTCTTCGATCAGTTGACCTAAAATTTTTGGTTTTTCGATCTGTTACTGGAGAATCTGTAACTCGTTGAATCAAAACAAATTCAATTGCACTTGTCAACCATGGCAATTGGAGAAGAAAGCTCTACTGCTACTGGAACAAATGCTGGAACAACTATAGATCACCATCATCCTTTATATCTACAACCTTGTGACACTCCAGGTAGTTCCTTGATCTCTATTCAATTGACTGGATCTGAAAACTATGCGTTGTGGAGCAGATCCATGAAAATAGGTCTAATTAGTAAGAGTAAGCTAGGATTTGTTGATGGTCGCTGCACCAAAGACAAATTTGATCGATCCTTGCATGAGCTATGGGAGAAATGCAATACGATAGTTCTATCGTGGATCATGAATGCAGTAAGTAGTGAATTGCTTAGTGGAATTGTGTACAAATCTAATGCTCACAAGGTTTAGACTGATTTGAAGGATAAATTTGATAAAGTAGATGGATCTCGTATCTTTTATCTGCACAAGGAGATTACTACTCTGTCGCAGGGGATCTCCTCAGTATCTACTTACTTTTCAAAATTGACAGATTTGTGGGAAAAATATGATGCATTAATGCCTTGTCCTGGGTGTAATTGCCTAGAATCCAAAAGCTATTCTGAGCATTTTGAGTATCAAAAGCTTTTACAATTTCTAATGGGATTAAATGAGACATATAGTCAACCTAGGAGTCAGATTTTGATGATGAGCCTAGTCCCATCAGTAAACAAGGCATATTCCATGGTAATTTCTGAAGAAATTCAAAGAGCCCTTGGGAGATTCACCAAATCTGTAGACATAGGAGATGGTACAGCATTATTCACAAACAGAGGAACAAATTCAGGAAACACTTATAAACCTAGAAGAGGAAATTTATTCTATGACTACTATAATTACAAAGGGCATACAAGAGAAAATTGTTACAAATTGCATGGATATCCAAATGATTTTAAGACAAGAAAGAGAGCAACTGATTTTCCTCAAAGGCCTACGGCTAATGCAGTAGCACATGAAGGGCAGCAGGAAATAACAAAGTAGTTGACTAATGCAGCAGCTTCACAGGAGGGACAACAAGCAATGAATGTATCTGTTGCAGGTCCAGCACATGGAAGGCCAATTACATTCACACAGGAACAATATGATCAAATACTGAAGCTGATCAACAAAGACACAGGTGAAAATTCAGTCTTTGCAGGTACAATTAAGACCTTTACTACAAATGAAAATGTTAACAATGGAAAGTGGATAGTGGATTCTGGTACCAAGCATATGGTTCACACTAAAGAGCTTCTTGACAAAATAAATAATGATATCCTAGGAGATTCACCAAAGGTATATTTTCCTGATGGAACTTCTCTTGAGGTTGAGTGTACTGGAGAAAGTAAAATTGGTGAGAACTGTATTGTTGGAAATGTTATATATATTCCAGGTTTTAAATATAACTTGTTGTCTGTGTCCAAACTTACAAGAGACTTGAGATGTTTTGTTTCCTTCTATCCTGATTTTTGGATAATGCAGGACCTTCACAGTGGGAAGGTGAAGGGGATTGGTAAAGAGTTAGAAGGATTGTACAAATTGCAGCATCAGAAACTGAAAGTAAAGGCTGCAAATGTGCAAATTTAGGATCACACTATACAGGAAGAAGATTTGAGAGTTTGGCATGGAAGATAGGACATGCTCCAAACAGAATTGTGAAGCAGATTCCAAACATACAGCTGTCTATGTTATAAATAGGCTGCCTTTATCAAGGTTATCATGCAAGTCACCTTTTGAGATAGTGTATGGCAGAGTGCCATCATTACAACATATGAGGACTATTGGTTGTCTATGCTTTGCTAAATCAGTAGGCGAAGTAGACAAATTTGTAGCTAGGTCAACTGGACCTGTTTTAATGGGGTATTCTTCATCCAAGAAGGGGTACAAATTATACAATATCTTAACCAATTCCTTTTTTGTGAGCAGGGATGTCAAATTTATGGAGCATGTTTTTCCATTCCAGTTGCTCAAAGAAGGCAGATTGCAGTTATTTCCCAATGGTGTACTGAATTTTCCAGTCACTGATGTTGGAGGTTCACTTCAGAAGGCACATGGTCCAGACCAAGATACACAACCAGATGATAATCATGGTGACACTCCCATCCAAGCAGATGAAGATAATCATGGTGAAGAGTTGCCAATTCCCTCACCAACCTCCCTGTCTCTTGAAGATATGCAACATCAACAGCCCAGCTCTTCAGGACAAGAGGCTTCTAATCATGATGTTTCCCAGCTGAGGAAGTCAACCAGAAATGCTAAGGAACCTTTATGGATGCAGGACTATATTTGTAATGGATCCTTAATTGAGTCAGTAGGGAAGCAAGCCTGACACTATCCAATGCAGAACTACATATCACATACCATCCCATCTACAAAGTTTCAAGCTTACTTGTCTAAGATCACCAGTACAAGAGAGACCATGAAATATGAAGAAGCTGCATTAGATTCCAACTGGATGGAGGCCATGAATCAAGAGCTGCAGGCACTCCAAGATAATGGAACCTGGAGCTTGGTTGACCTACCAGAAGGAAAGACACCTATTGGATGCAAATGGGTGTTCAAGATAAAGTATAAAGCCAATGGGGAGATTGAAAGATACAAGGCATGACTAGTTGCTAAAGGATATAATCAAGTTGAAGGTCTAGACTATCAGGAAACATTCTCTCCTGTAGTCAAGATGGTGACAATGAGAGTAGTCATAGCTCTGGCTGCTGCTAACAAATGGAATCTATACCAGATGGATGTATACAATATTTTTTTGCAAGGGGACCTCACTGAAGAAGTTTATATGTGCCTGCCACATAAATTTCCCAGCCAGGGGAAGAAGGTATGTAGGCTGCATAAATCCCTATATGGCCTAAAGCAGGACTCAAGACAATGGAATCTAAAACTGACTGAGGCATTAGTTAATTCAGGTTTTGTGCAGAGTCACTTTGACTACTCCCTATTCACAAAGAAGCAAGGGACAAAACTAGCAATTGTACTAGTATATGTAGATGACCTTCTGATTACAGGAAATGATCCAGGGTTGATTTCTGAGGCCAAAACTATGATGCAAAGCAATTTCAAAATCAAGGACCTAGGGGAATTGAAGTTCTTTCTTGGAATAGAGATAGAAAGATCCAGGAAGGGAATTTTAATGAATCAAAGGAAGTTTGCTATAGAACTTATCACAGATCTTGGACTATCAGGATCAAAACCAGTCAGTACACCAATGGAGTGTAATAAAAGGTTCACAACTGTAGAGTATGATCAATATGTGAACTCTAAAGAAGATGAAAAGCTGGGAGATGCAGGTCCTTATCAGAGGTTAGTGGGAAAACTACTATATCTCACCATGACTAGACCAGACATATGCTATGCAGTTCATGTATTGAGCCAATTCATGCATTGCCCAAAGAAATCCCATATGGAAGCAGCTGTAAGGATTGTCAGGTACATCAAAGGAGCTCCAGGTTTGGGCTTGTTAATGAGTTCAGAGCAGTCTGCTAAGTTGATGGCATTCTGTGATGCAGATTGGGCATCATGTCCAGTCTCCAGAAAATCTGTAACAGGCTATGTGATGAAGCTGGAAAATTCATTAGTATCATGGAAATCTAAGAAGCAATGCACAGTTTCAAGGAGTTCTGCAAAGGCAGAATACAGGAGCATGACAGCAGGAGTTGCAGAAATTTCATAGTTAACAGGACTCTGTAAAGAACTAGGAGCAGAGGTTGAGCTACCAGTGGAATTACACTGTGACAGCAAAGCAGTAATTCAAATTGCTGCGAATCCCATATTTCATGAACGTACGAACATATAGAGATAGATTTGCATTTCATAAGAGAGAAGATACAACAAGGAGTTGTCAAAACAAAATATGTAATGTCAAAGGATCAAGAGGCAGACTTATTCACAGGCACTAGGAAGATCGCAACACGAGTATTTGATGGGCAAGCTAAGAGTGCTCAATCTATTTGCACCACCTAACTTGAGGGGGAGTATTGAAGAGAGCAGTGTCACATGATAGGCACGTGACTGTGTAGTTAATGTAGTTAACTGTAGTTAGTTGAATGGTTAGATATAACTAATTATTGGATTGGTGGTTGTGTAGTTAGTAGAGAAGAAACTGTAATTAGTGAATCGGTGTATATATATGCATAGGAGATATCGTTGTATAGACATGATGAATAAAAATTCAGCTCATTTTGCTCTCTGTGAATTTCTCTCTAGAACTCTCTTCTTCTTCAGTTCTTCATCATCATACATCGAGTTAAATCTCGTTCTTCATCAAAAACTCTGCGGGAAAAAACATTGTCCTACTTATCAGACAACCAAAAGGAAAATCATATGATTCTTTTGGAAGTTTGGGTTAAAATTCCCAAGTTTAGCTTTCGAAAAAACTAAGTACAATATTGTTTAATTTGGTAAAACAGAAGCAAACCATGAGTCTTTGTGGGAGCTAGGCCGCTCTATTTTAAAAGATTCAAAGTTCACTTTTTATGTTCAAAGGAAATGGAACTGTGAGAGTCCCCACAGCCACACCAAATTATATTGTGGCAGAGAGACTTTTACTGCTGAATATTCTTCTAAATACTGCTTTCTTTCCTTTTCAATTTGACTACACCTACATGCTCAGTTACTCCTCTTACCACTCTAACCATAAGGCATGGGAAAAAATAACAGTTCCATTTGGTCCAACTCTCAAAACTACTGAATTTACTTCCATTCAGTAAATGAAGGAAAATTGCTTTCCTTCTAGCTTTACTTTGACTAGGAATACATTCTTATGCAGTTTGCCACCAACATTTTACATATGCAATGAACTGGAGGTAGTATATATTTCACTAATGTTAAGTCAACATTTTTTAACTGGTCAACAACTTTGAAACTGCAGGAAGGTGTATAAGGCCATCTCCAACCATCACTCTATTTTTTGCACCATTTTTTACTCTAAAAATGGTGCAACACAAAATTTACTCCAACCATTACACTATTTTTTACACCAAATTTTCTCTCTCTTCTATATTATATTATTATCTTCTATTTACTTTTCATCTTTTATTTCTTTCAAATTAATACTATCTTTTTTTATTTTTTCCATATTCATTATATATAATTCACATTCACATTACAAAATTTTACATAAAGGATAAATTAACAAAAAGTGAAATCATTGATAAAACATAATTAAATAAATATTACATCATAGTCAAATTTAATTTAAGTACCACATAAATATTTAATTTTCGCCTCTATTCTCCCATAAATGCTCGATTAATGCATTACGAAGTGCGAAATGCGCAT
>MU683260.1:14698-40169 GCA_026770625.1 Nicotiana glauca
GAATAAAATATTATTAAACCAAATATAGAGTAATGAATAGTGTTGCACCACATTTGGTACAACACTATTCATGCTCTGTAATAGAGCAAGAAATGGAGTACCATTGGAGCAAGAATACTCTATTTCTTGCACCAAATTTGAATTTGGTGCAAAAAATAGAGTATGGTTGGAGATGCCCTAAGCAGCGGCAATTCACTAAAAGGTGTCAAAATATAAACAAGTAAACACGAGAATAAGTTAAAGGAAACTCTTGGGTGTGCGAGCCAAGTCCCATATTAGTAGCTGAAAAGATTGTAAGTCAACATATAAGGTTTTGAGATCTTTTAATGGTGTGAGGCTGTTTGGAAAAAACTATGCAGGCTTGGTCTAAGAGGACAATATTACACCATATTAAAAATATCTTGCGACTGTTATGTATAAGCATCGAGAAAAGATGCCAAAAATAAGCTTCTCTATTAATACCTTTTTTTTTACCCTAGTCTAGTAAGGTAATATTCTCAGCTGCTGATTTCTTAGACCCTTTTTCTATATATTTTTATAAAGAAAAGGTGATAAAGGGAATACACTGTTTTTTATCAATAATAAGAAGAACAGTAGGAGCAATTAATTACTATATGGACAATAGCAACATCACAATAAACAGCAGGTCCCAAACAACTTTAGACTAAGTTTTCACATTAAACCAACCTTTGTCCTTTCCCAATCTTAGAGTTTCCCAAAAACTCATTTTTCTTCCCTCAGTCCTATAGGCCACTGCCTCATCCACCCACCCCTAAACTAAAGTAGAAAACAACAAAAGCCACATTCTTCTCTTATCTCTTTTCTCTCACAAATTCCCTCCAAAATTTACATTACTTAAACAATTTCAGCAACACTCATTTCACCATTTTTATATGATACTAGTATAACATAAACAATTAAACATCTTTTCTCTTTGCATGAAAAGCCATGCAACTATTCATCTTCTTTTTGAGTAGTCTGCCTTTCATATTTGCTTTAAATCAAGATGGGCTATATCTGCAAAGACTGAAACTTTCTCTTTCCGACACAGAAGGTGCTTTTTCTTCTTGGTCTGAACATGATCTTACCCCCTGTAACTGGACAGGTGTCACCTGTAACGACACGCCGTTTCCCTCCGTTATCGCCGTTAATCTCTCCGGCGCTTCTCTAGCCGGACCCTTCCCTATATTCCTCTGCCACCTCACTTCACTTTCATCCCTCTCTCTTTCCAATAATCTTATCAACTCTAGTCTTCCTCTTTCTATTTCTGAATGTCGTAGCCTCACTTACCTTGACCTTTCTCAGAATCTCCTCGGCGGCCCTATTCCTGAAACAATTGCTCATCTCCCTTACCTCAGGTACTCAACTTGAAGCTAAATTTTGCATTTCCCCTCTTTTTATCTGTTCCAAAAAAACAAGACACTTTTTAATCTTAACTTTCCACTTATTATGACTTGTTCTAGTTTACAGGTTTCTAAATTTTTAAAATTTTTCAAATATCCTTGCATGAATTGGGATGGGGGAGTAACTAGGACCAAACTTTAGGACCTATTTGTCCATAGATTTGTTTTCCTTTTTTGGAATTTCTTTTCAATAACTATTTGTCCATATAATTTTATAAGTTTTTGGAGTTTTTTTCAAAATTCAAAATTTTCGTAAATTTTTTATCTCCACTAAAATGCATATACAAACGTAATTTCAAATTTCAAATATCATTTTTCAACTTAACTCCGAATACTATGTTTTTAAAAAAAAAATTACAATTTTTATGTCCAAATGTCTGATTAGTCATATATGTGCATTTAGTCTATTTAGAGGTGACTACAGTCAATGTATTTAAAATGAGGATCAGAGGATGAATTTATTATGTATATATTTTTGAATTTATATACACATATGAAACTGGAAGCAATGATCATCAACTAGCTATAATCTATTTTGAGATACGTATTTCTGTAAAAACTAATGTAAACATTTCTCTCTGGTGTTAGAGATACTCCAAATTATTGAGTATCTGAATAAATGCAGATGAAACAAAATGAATGTTGAGAATTAAATATACCTAGGACTCCACCTAACTTGTGATCTTTTATTTCAGATACCTTGATCTTAGCGGGTGCTATTTTACTGGAGATATTCCGGCAAGTTTCGGAAAATTCCAGCGACTGGAGACTCTTATACTGACTGAAAATGTTCTTACTGGTAAAGTTCCTGCTATGTTAGGTAATGTAACGAGTCTCAGGACAATTGAACTCGCTTACAACCCATTTGCACCGAGCCAGTTTCCTCCTGAACTTGGTAACTTGACGAATCTTGAGACATTATGGCTAAGTATGTGTAATCTTGGTGGTTCAATTCCACTTAGTATTGAGAAATTGAGTCAATTGACTAATTTTGATGTGTCCAATAATAGACTCGTTGGATCGATACCAAGTACAATTTTCCAGCTTAATAGTATTGTCCAAATTGAGCTGTACAATAATTCCCTTACTGGATTTTTGCCTAGTGGATGGTCTAACTTGACGAGATTGAGAAGATTCGATGTGTCAACTAACAAGTTAAATGGGACTATTCCTGATGAGTTGTGTGAATTGTCACTTGAGTCACTCAATTTATTTGAGAATCAATTTGATGGTTTATTTCCAGAAAGTATAGCTAAGTCTCCTAATTTATATGAGCTCAAGTTATTCTCTAACAGATTTTCAGGGTCATTGCCTAGTGAACTAGGAAAGAACTCAGCTTTACAGTATCTTGATGTTTCGTACAACAGATTTTCGGGTAAATTCCCTGAAACTTTGTGTGAAATGGGAGCTTTAGAGGATCTTATAGTAATATACAATTCGTTCTCCGGGAATATTCCAGTTAGTCTTGGCAACTGCCGGAGTTTGAGACGTGTCAGGTTTCGCGGTAATCAGCTATATGGGGAAGTCCCTACTGAGTTTTGGAGTTTGCCTCAGGTTTATCTTTTAGACCTTTTTGGCAACGCATTATCAGGGAATATATCACACATGATTTCTGGTGCCAAAAACTTGTCTAACTTACAAATTTCAAGAAACAGAATCTCAGGGGTTATACCTAGTGAAATAGGAAAATTGAAGAATTTAGTTGAGTTTTCTGCGAGTCATAATGAGCTAACGGGAGAAATTCCAGGCACACTAGTGCATCTAGGTCAGTTAGGAACTCTCGATCTTAGTTTCAATGAGTTATCAGGGGAAATCCCCTTGGGAATTCACACAATGAAACAAATGAGTGAGCTTAACTTGGCTAACAATGGGTTTTCGGGGAAAATTCCAGATGAAATTGGGACTTTGCCAGTGCTTAATTATCTTGATCTTTCTGGGAATTACTTCTCGGGTGCAATTCCACTCAGCCTGCAAAGCCTGAAGCTTAATAAGCTAAATTTGTCAAATAATCGGCTGTCCGGGACTGTTCCTGCATTTTTTGATAAAGGTCTTTATAGACATAGCTTTTCAGGAAACCCAAGTTTGTGTCAAGGTGTTGCTGGTCTTTGTACTGCAAAAGGTGGAGGAAAGCGTGAACGATACCTGTGGGCGTTGAGAGCTATCTACACAGTTGCTGGCTTTGTTTTCCTTGTTGGGATTGCTATGTTCATTTGGAAGTACCAGAAGTTCAAGAAAATTAAGAAAGGATTCACTATATCAAAGTGGACATCATTCCATAAGCTCGGATTCAGTGAATTCGAAATACCTTATGGCCTAGATGAAGCTAATGTAATAGGAAATGGAGCTTCAGGAAGAGTTTACAAAGCTGTCCTAAGCACTGGTGAGGCAGTAGCAGTTAAGAAGCTATGGGAAAGATCAGTAAAAGATGAAACCAGTTATGGTGCTCTTGAGTCTAATAAAGACGAGTTTGAAATGGAAGTTGAAACTCTGGGTAAAATTAGGCACAAGAATATTGTGAGATTGTGGTGCTGTTGTGATACTGGGGTTAGCAAGCTCTTGGTATATGAGTACATGCCGAATGGAAGTTTGGGTGATTTGCTGCACAGTAGCAAGGCCAAATTTTTGGATTGGCAGTTGAGGTTCAAGATAGCATTGGATGCAGCTGAGGGGCTCTCTTATTTGCACCATGATTGTGTTCCTCCAATTGTTCACCGAGATGTTAAGTCAAACAACATATTACTGGATGGTGAGTTTGGAGCCAAAATATCAGATTTTGGTGTGGCAAAATTTGTTAAAGCAGCCAGCAAAAGTGGTGCCGAATCCATGTCTGTGATTGCTGGTTCCTGTGGTTACATTGCACCAGGTATTGCTTTGTCCAAACTATATCACTGGCTTTAATCATTTTTATGTATGCTTTAACAGTTGTAACTTAGTTTTTGGAAAGGTTGCAGTTTCATTTAAAGTGACCATAACTTATATAATAACTAGTAAAATTTCATTGACTGCAGAGTATGCATATACTCTTCATGTGAATGAAAAGAGCGATATTTATAGCTTTGGAGTGGTCATTTTGGAGCTGGTGACAGGTAGAAGACCAGTTGGTCCAGAGTTTGGGGAGAAAGATCTAGCTACTTGGGTACGCACCACCTTGAACGAGATAAGAGTTGATCAGTTGCTCGACCCAAATTTGAATTCCAACTTCAAAGAACATATATGCAAGGTTCTTGATATTGGTCTATGTTGTCTTAACCATATTCCAGCTAATCGCCCCTCAATGCGCAGAGTGGTGAAAATGCTCCAGGAATCAGTTCCTTATAATGTGCCAGAGATGGTAAACAAGAACGGTAAACTTCCCCCTTACTTTTTCCCGAAGTCAGTCTAGTTAGATCAAGTAATAGAGCAGTAATATGTCCTGTCAACAATTGGAAAGGAAGAAACTGCATAATGAAAACTAAGTAGTCTTATCTAGTATTAAGCATCTTGTACTCTTTGGATTCTGTACTCCTTTATGATTCTATTGGATAAAAAAATACCAGGTAGGGTGTTGAAAGTTCTGGCTTTTTGACTAAATTCTAATACTAAGATAAATTATTCTTATTTAATGTTAAGTTTGTTCTGCTTCCTTCCATCTAGTTTTCTGGTTCTTAGATTGCTGTTATTATCTTTCTGGCTTTTGTCGTTGATAGTGCTTGTTTCTATTGTATCTTTTCATCCTTCTTGAGCCGAGAGTCTATCGGAAACAACCTCTCTACCTTCCCAGAGTAGGGATAAGGTCTGCGTACCCACTACCCTCCCCAGACCCCAGACCCTACTTGTACAATTCCACTGGATTAGGTCTTCATTTACCGACCCTCATTCACTGAACTGGGGCCTTTAGAATTGTACCTCTATAGACAAAGTGCCAGTTCTCATTGACATTGATACATTATGTGGACTTCTGTGGCTGATTAAAGATATTTAGACTTATTTGGTGACAGTCATTGGGGATATTCAATAATTAGGAAAGCTACCTGATTATTTAATGAGGCAGCATGAGTAGTTAAAAAGGTAGTTCTATTTAAGTTAACATGACTGGCTGAAAGGAATTTGGGATTGAATTCTGCCCTGAGCTGGTGGGAACTGGGAAATACATTGAAAATAGCTTCCATTTTCTTCCAACTATGACTTTATATTCAGAATTGAATGATTGATTTGCAATACTGAGGGACCATAAATTTATAATGAGAAAGAATTTAAGTTCTATATAGGGATCACTGATCATGAAAAATATCTTTATGATCAGTATAATTTGAACAGTTTCAACAGGTGGCTGGCCAGCCAACTGTTTTAGAGTATCAATTCATGATTAATGTAGATACCTGCAGCTAATTTAAATCCCCTAATTGTATAAATATCTTTTATACCTGCTTTTTTAATCTAAACTCCGAAAATGAAATTTTGTAGCCATTTTGTGTGATTAAGTGGGCATTTGGACATAAGAATTGTAAAATTCCAAAAAGAGTGAAATTTTTTCAAGTGAAAATGGTATTTCAAAATTAGAGTTCTGTTCGGACATTAATATTATTTTGGGTTGTTTTTTGAATTTTTTGAGTTATCTAGAGCGAAAATTTTGGAAAATAACTTTTTGGAGTTTTTAAAATTTTTCGAAAAATTTCAAAATTCATCTTCAAGTGAAAATTGGAAAGTTTATGGCCAAACATTGATTTCGAAAAAAAGTGAAAATTTTTCGAAAAAAAGTGAAAAAATACTTATGTCCAAACGGGCTAAGAGTCTCCTTGTTACCCCATGTTCTCGTACGTGGAAGTACACCATAAGTAAATTGATATAAGTTCGGAAATGAGATGTTAATATTCCGCATTTTTGTACGTTAAAGTTTCGTCGTAAATTAATCGACATAAGTTCGGGAATGAGATTATTTGGAGATTATAAGCGTTATGCTACTTCAAATAAGTGATGAGTAAATTTGTTAAGGTGCGAGGGTAAGCAAATCGAAGAAAATGAATTTCGTCGAAGTTTGGCATTTTGGGATAAAATACGGTCCGAGCTATAATACCCGGTATTTATGGATCAGTGCCATATAAGGTACCACGTAACCATAATAATAAGACATATAAAGTGTGTTAAAAGTGAATAGTATTTTATGTGAATAATTAGGTAATTATAAATTTTTAATGGGAGATTAACTAAGTAATTAAGATTATGGATAAAGCTTAAGGTGTCCTAAAACGTGGCAGCAAATTAGATAAAATTAATCAAATGAGTCACTCTTATACTATGTAGCTAGGTGGCATAATTAATGAGATTGGTGGCCAAGTCATCACCCTCTTCGATAAAAACAATTAAGGAAAATGTATAAGCTTGCTAAGCTTATAGATGAAATTCACAAACGCCATAATCTCAACGTGATGGCTTCAACAAATATTATACAAGGTTATGATTAAATTCACAAAGAGATCATATGGAATTTGCTACAAAAATTCATACAGGACTACTAGCAACGTGAGAATTTGCAATCCTAAGAGAGCACGATGCAATCTTTCTCAAGAATATCATACGGATTTTCCCATATTTTAATCCGCCGTCATGTGTTCTTCGTAAAAGACGTATACTAGAGGGATTGTCAAGAGAATCGGCCTGGATATGTTAAGGCTATCCCTTCTTTCCTTTTGGCATGATCCATACGATAGAAACGAAACGAGCAAATACACAATTTTCATAAATGACTCTATTTATAGAAATGCTAGAGATGCCTATGTTCTTGATTCCCCATATGTCCTATTATTTTATCGTCTGTTCATGGATCTCAGAAAATAAGTAAGTTGATAAGTCTACTTCATGATATTAATCAAAGGCAAATGGTCTTATGACATTCCGAAATTTTGTATTGATCTCAGAAAATACAAAAATTAAAAAAGTCTAACTTCGTGATATTAATCAAAGGCATAATGATCTTATGACATTCCGAAAGAATTTATTGACGAACTTCTAATGCATTGCATTCATTTATACATGTATATTGACCCATGACAAGATGATGTTTTATTATGAAAATACAAAAATTGAAAAAGTCTAACTTCATGATATTAATCAAAGGCATAATGATCTTATGACATTCCGAAAGAATTTATTGACGAACTTCTCATGCATTGCATTCATTTATACATGTATATTGACCCATGACAAGATGATGTTTTATTATGTACACACACACACACACACACACACACATATATATATATATATATATATATATATATATATATATATATATATATATATATATATATATATTGTATATATGTATGTGTGATATGTGATATGTGAAAAGGTTACAGCGCCACCACCTGATCAGATGGTATACATTGATGAATTGTCCACAGTGGATATATATATGTATATATATATATGTGTATGTTTGATATGTGATATGTGAAAAGGTTACAGCGTTACGCACCACCACCTGATCAGATGATATACATTGATGAATTGCCCACAGTGGCTGAGATGATATGATGGTATGCCCTCAGAGGCTTGATGATGTTATGAACGAAAATACCCATGCATGGTATGACATTTATATGCATATACATGATATTATAATATTAAATGATTCACAGAGTTATTCAGACATACAAGTTGAGTCTTTTACTCCAAGCTTCTCCCGTGTCTATTATTTACTGATTTTCATTCCTTACATACTCGATACATTATTTGTACTGACGTCCCTTTTTCCTGGGGACGTTGTATTTCATACCCGCAGGTCCCGATAGACAGGTTGAGAACCCTCCAAGCAGGCTATTAACTTAGCGGAATGTGTTGGTGCGTTTCATTTGCTCCGGAGTTGCTTATGTGGTCAGTATGAATAGGACATGTATTGATTAGTATGGCAGGGCCCTTTTCCGACCTTTATGACATTTATGTACTCTTAGAGGCTTGTAGACATATGTCGTGTACGTGAAAGATTGTACGGCCTTGTTGGCCTTGTTCAGTGTACGAGTGATCATTTTGGTTTTATAGGCCAGTATGTCATATGTATAAGTTTGTATTCCCTCATGCTTTACTTCGGTTCATTTACCTATGATAGAATGATACGAAATATACGCTACGTTGATACTCGGTTGAGTAAGGTACCTGATGTCCGTCGCGGCCCATCGGTTTGGTTCGTGACACTCCTCTTCAGCTAATTTATACCAATAGCCACTTTTGTAGTCTTATGTTTAGAAATTAACACTTTTACAATATCGACCAGTGGTTTGAACTTCTAAATTAGGCGCTTGGCCTGAAGTATAGAATTCAAAAATTTAATACTATTCAAACTAGGGATCTGATTTTAAAAGACTGGCTAATTTATAAAAAAACATACAACGTATGACACAGAAAGTGGTCTTCTAGTGTAAATATCACCTTCATGATATGATCAAAATAGGCTAATCCCCGTCTGGACAAGAGATTCACGAGAAAAATCACAGTTTGACGAGGCATTTGCATCTATACCCGTTTTTTATGTCACATTTTAACTTGTGTATGTTCTGCAAAAAAAAATTACAAGCGTACCCGCTTTTTTACATAATTTTAGCATACGAGGCTGAAGTAGCAAAGACAATCACACAAAACTTCAGTATTTTAGTAGCCAGGCTTGAAGTTCAGCTCTAGAGCTGAAGTTTTTGTTTTGTAACTCGCGAACTTCAGCTGTAGAGCTGAAATTTTATTTTATAAGTTTTTGTTTAGTAACCGGCTTGTCAGTTATAAAATAAAAACTTCAGCTCTAGAGCTGAAGTTTTTTGCACATAGGGATTTGCCTTCCTTTTTTTTATTTTTCTTTTTTCCTCACCTTTACATATGCCCTGCAATATCTAGTCTAGTACGCAAACACTGTAAAGTTCCTCTCCAGTTCACATTTCGAAAAAATAAGCTACATACTCTTTATATTAATGTATGAAAATGTACTGTATTTCCGTGCTTAAGTTAATCCATTGATAATTTAACGGTTAAGGGTCACATTTGCCCTTCTACTATTAAAAATAGGCCTTATTTATCCTCCATTTGAGTTTCTTAACAAAAATATCCCTGCTGTTATACTTTTGGGTCAAATTTACCCTTCAATCGTTAAATATAACTTACAAGTTTATAATGGACACGTGGCAGCATTTCATTGGACATGATTAAAAAAAAATTAAAGCATTTTTATTAAAAACTAGAAAACAATTATAAAAATAGAAAAAATATTTTAATAAAATATTTTCGTTTTTTTAAAAACTGAAAAAATATTTTCAACAAAATATTTTCGTTTTTGATTTTTTTTTTGTTCAGTTTTTTATAGCATTTCGTTTTATTCCGTTTTTTCAATTTTTTTTAAAAAGAAAGTATTTTTGTTATTCTTCACAAAAAAATTTGTGCCGTGTCCAAATATTTTCAACAATTTTTTTTTTTGTTATTCTTCACAAAAAGTTTCGAAATGCCTGACTGTTGCAATTTTATTCTATTAAAAACTTCTAATCAAATCATGCTAATTTGACATTTAACAATAATAATACGGTTATTATTTGGCAAAAATTTCGAAATGCCTAACCGTATTATTATTGTGTCCAAATTAGCATTTCGAGATTTTTTTTTCTTCATTTTATTTTTTTAAAAAACAAAAATACTTTCATTTTAAAAAAAACTGAAAAACGAAATGCTATAAAAACTGAAAAAAAATAAAATAAAAATTTTTAAAAACGAAATATTTTGTTGAAAATATTTTTTCAGTTTTTTAAAAAACGAAAATATTTTATTAAAATATTTTTTTCTATTTTTATAATTGTTTTCTAGTTTTTAATAAAAATGCTTTAAATTTTTTTTTAATCATGTCCAATGACATGCTGCCACGTGTCCATTATAAACTTGTAAGTTATATTTAACGGTTGAAGGGTAAATTTGACCCAAAAGTATAACAGCAGGGATATTTTTGTTAAGAAACTCAAACGGAGGATAAATAAGGCCTATTTTTAATAGTAGAAGGGCAAATGTGACCCTTAACCGTTAATTTAAATAGATGCGCAGTTGAAACAACACGTAAATTCAAGTGGTCATAAAATAACAGAGGCTTTGATGAGTTTAAGAAGTAAAAACCGTTACAGGTAAGGGTGTACAAACCGAACCGAAAACCGCACCAAACCGAAAAGTCAAACCAAACCGATTAAAAAACCCGACACGGTTTGGTTTGATTTGGTTTAGTATTGAATAAAAAATCCGAACCAACCCGACATATAAATATATATTTTTATATATATTATTTAATATTTTATATAAATTTTCTTTAAAAAATGTCTAGAAATATTTGGGATTCTCTTGCGAGATATAAATTTTAATAGAATATGAAGTGCTCCATATTTATTGACCTTAAATAATGGTTTATATGATCAGTTTCTTATCAAGTGTTACTGAAATGCGTCTATCTCTTTGTTCTTACATATTCATATCATATGTTAAGATGTATTAAATTCTTATATCTTTTTCGAATGTGAAGTGGTTATTAATATTTAGGTATCATATTGATTTTTATGTTTAATTACTAAATTCGGATAACCTGAAAGTGTATATCAACGAAAAATTATTGTCAGACAACTATAAAAATAATTATTATGTATTAACTAATCGAATTCTCGCATAAGAATATTTTAATTGATAATATGTTTGTCAACTTTTTATATTTTTACTAAATAGATGTATACGTATCAAATATTTAACAAAGTAAGATTGAAATAATATGTAAGTAACAAAAAACCCGAAAAACCCGACAAAACCGAACCAATCCAAACCGATATAGTTGATTTGATTTGGTTTTAATAAAAATCGAACCAACCCGGTCCATGTACACCCCTAGTTACAGGTATGGATTCGATGGAATCAGATTGTAGAAGAAGAAAAAATAAAATGAAGGAGGAGAAGGGGAGGAGAAAGGGAGGAGAAAGGGAGCTGAAGTTTTTGAACAAGTGGGTACAAGTTAAAATTTTTTAAGAAAATGGGTATAGGATAAATGGGGGCGACCAAATAGGATGCCCGTGCAACTTTTACCAATTTGATCCTAATAAGATTTGAACCATGAACCTAACTCATATTTTGATTTTTAATTATCAGCGGCCATACCTGCTAATGCTTGTGAAGAAAAACTGTTAACGCTTAATGTAATCATTTTTTGAGAAACTTATCGCTATTTATTTGGTGTATCACGCAATTTAGTTTATTTAATTATATCTCCGTTTATCGGAAAAAAAACAATATCTTCGTATAGGAACATCCAAGAAAAAGACACTGTATGTGCCAATATTATCATTAAGAAAGTTACTTTTTATGCGGAAAACTAAATAATTAAAATGTTATTTACCACAATTTTTTTGTAAAATAATTATCTTGATGAAAATGCCCAAAACATGCTTAGCAATTATAGGCAATCAATCATAGGCTGAAAAGTTAATGTCAGTTTTGGTAACAAGGTGAATCACATTCTCCCACAAGTTACTCCCTCCTAAAGTTGTTGGGAAATTCGGAAAGTGAGATGCCAACCCTATTATGAACACGAAAATCCAAACTGAACTCTAATTCTATCTGTATTTGGGAATTTTTACATTCCCATGCAATATAGTAAACTATATTACCGTCCATGCTTAACTTTTAATATAATTATCTTCTATATACCTAATTATCATTTATGTGCCATTTTAGGATTTTAATGGTATTAACTAGTCTCCTAATTTTACTCAACCGTATATTCCACTCCCCCAAGTTTCTCTCTTCAAATCCCCATGATTTTCTCTTCAAACACCCACGATTTTCTCTTCTAAAACCAGCGAAAATCTATAACCTCCGTCATTGACAACCATTAAAAAGCTTTGAAACTTTGAATTCGAATTTGAGTTTTCAAAAGATATTGTTTGTTTGGATTGGATGTTATTGCAAAGAATTGACAATTCTCTCTACGTCACTCTCTATCTTGCAATCCCAAGTTTCAGTAATATAAGAGGAAAGGAAAAGAGAGCAGCAATTTCACCATTGACAACCATTAAAAAGCTTTGAAGCTTTGAATTCAAATTTGGGTTTTCAAAAATCATTATTTGTTTAGATTGGGTATTATTGTAAATAATTGGGAATATGGTTTGGAGTTTATATCTAAATTTTGAGGGATTTTGGTGAAGATTAGATTTGGTTTTGGCTGAATTTCAGATTGAAACTCGAAGAAGAAGAAGAAGAAGAAGAAGAAGAAGAAGAAGAAGAAGAAGACATGACATACATTATATTGCAGAAATTGTAGATAAATTGTAAAAAAATTATAGACTGTTGTTTATTTATTTTTGAGCTTTGTGTTTTTATGTTAAAAGTTTTGATGGGAGCTTGTTAGAGCTTGTTATTCCACTTCATATGTTTTGGAGCTAACTTGTGCAGAAGAGAAGATGTTTTTTAAGTTATATATATTATTATACCTTTAAATTCAAGAAAGTATTGTATTGTATTTAAAGAGGCGTGAATTTGTAGAATATATTGAATGTGAGGAATGAGTCAAATAAGACTCATAATGGCTTGTTTTCTACATTTAATCTACAACAAAACTACATATCATCTGAAAAATTAATATGAAAATACAGAATTTTAATGTTTCTACAAATTATCTGTAACACCCCGTAAATTCGGCTTAGGTGTGAATGAGTTAAATGAGTAGTAAGATTATGTTTTTGACATATGAAGTCCCATCGGGATGATTATGGGTGAAAATAGTTGTCTTGAAATCAATACGGAGAGTGAGGTGCACAAGATTTGATAAAATCGACTAAGTTGCAGAAGGTCCGTCTTCCAGCAGGTTTTAGTGAAAATGTGTAAGGAATTTAGGAAAAATGCAAGGCATGAAATTGTAGGCCTTTGAAATATATTTCCAACGATATATTGTGGAGCCTAAACGGAGCTCTGTGCAAAGAGTTATGACCAAGTTACTAAACACATACCACCCAGTTATTTTGGCGGACAGCGAAGCGAGCTCGCTTCAGCAAAGTACACTCGGATTTTTGTCTTCCCTTGAATGCAATGGACAGCGAAGCGAGGACACTTCGCCAGAGTAGACGCGTCCCAGTCCCCAGCTCTTTTAATCCAATTTTAGGGTTCATTTTTTCCTATTTCTTTTGGGCGAATTTTGGGGTCTTCTCCCACCCTCTCAAGACCTCCAACCCCTCCCATCTTCAAGGTAAGCAATCTCCATTAACTTGGTGTGAAACTCCATCATTCTTACACTAGTATTGATGAAATCTACTCATAAAACACATAGATCTTCAAGAAATTCCTTCAAGAACTCAAAGGAGGGTTTTGCGAGATTTCTTCCAAAAAGGTAATCCTACACCCTTAGACTTATATATATGGATTTATTAAGGGAATATGAGTATGATTAAGTATTGGAACTCTTGGTATGGTGATTGGAAACCATAAGTTCCCCAATTTAATTACACAACTATTATAGAGATTGAAAGATGTTTATTTTATGGAACTTTATTGGTTAAGGGTGTTGTTTACCTTATGGGTGATAAAGAATAATGTTGATTATAAACATTTAAGACTTTAGAGTTTATATAGGAGCAAGAGAATGGGTTATTGGATGTAGAGACACCATTAATAAGGACTATTAAGCTTTATGTCACCAAGTGTTTGAGAAAATGCTCAAGTGACTAAAACATGAGAATTATTGCTAATATGGAATCCCTTTGACTTGTATTGATATAGATTAAAGTTGAAAGGGTTGGCAAATGTTGTATTATGCTTAAGACTAGGAAGTTAAGGTATGTGAGGCTAACTCTCTATATTTGGTAATGTTAATAATTCTCCCCACACTACGTTTCTTTTACGACGTATCAATTGCCTCATAAATATAGTTAAGCCTAGTTCCTTGAATAGTTGTAGAACTTCTATTCTCTAGCTTCATAACTCGTTCATGACTTTCATTCTGAACGTTGTGAGCTCAGTTTGTATTCAATATAGACTTGGGTTTGATGTCCCTAAGTCTCTGTATAGCTTACTCATCATGTCATAAACAGCTGAAGTTTCAGTGTTCACAATTAGTTCAAGAATACATGTCTCATTCTAGTCCTATTCAGTATTCTAGTATTATATAACTCAGTATGATTCAGTATTCCAGTATTATGTAACTCAGTATGATTCAGTATTCCAGTATTATGTACTCAGTGTGATCCAGTATTCAGATATCACGTAACTCAGCATGGTTCAGTATTTTAGCATCATGTATTTCAGTATGATTCTTAGTTCCTCATTTTAAATTCTTGAATGTTGAACACATGTATTTGGGTCTGAGGCCGTAGTTTATATGTTTTATGCATGTTTGGTCCTGAGGCCGTAGTTTATATGTTTTATGCATGTTTGGTCCTGAGGCCGTAGTTTATGCTTTATGCATGTTTGGACCTGAGGCCGTAATTTATGCTTTATGCATTTTTGGGCCTGAGGATGTAGTTATGTATACGCATACTTGGGCCTAAGGCCGTAGCATGTGCACATATATATTGGGCTCGAGGCCGTAGCTTATTCAGATAAACATGTTGTTCATTATTCAGAAAAGGGTGTATTTATAACCTTACTTACTTTATTCAGTTTAGTTATCAGTTATCAGTTATCTTTTCAGTTATCAATTCAGTTATCAGTTATCTATCAGTTCAGTTATCAGTTATCTTTTTGGTTATCAGTTCAGTTAATAGTTCTCACTTCAGTTTCAGTTTCAATAGTTATCATTTCAGTTACCAGCTCAGTTTCAGTTTCAGCATTTATAATTCTTTCTTTCAGTTGCTTTAAATACAAGTACAATTCAAATATACTGACGTCCCTTTTGCCCGGGGCCTGCATCTCACAATGCAGGTAATGATTTACAGGTTGGTGATTCCGAGCGCTAGGATTCTCGTACCAACTATTTGTCGATCCCCTGTTCTTTCGGGGCATTGTCATTATTATAGTCTTTAGTATTTTCATACAGTCAGTATTTTTAGTACTTCATTAGAGGCTTCATAGACTAGAGTAACAATTAGACAGAGTCACACGCTTTTCATATTAAGCTATGTTGGCTACAAATATGTTTCAAAATTGTATTAGTATTTCCGCATTTTGATTTATATCATCCATACTTTCAGTATATAAGCATGTGTTAGTTTATCTTCTACATTCAGTATGTTATGATACCACATGTCTATTCAGCCAGCCAGTTGGTTCGCTCGGTCACATGTAGTCAGACACCGAGTGCCGTGTTACGTCCAGGTCCAGGTTTGGGGTGTGACAAAGCTTGGTATCAGAGCCTAAGGTTCAAGTGTCCTAGGGAGTCTATTAAGCCGTGTCTAGTGGATTTTCCTTTATATGTGTGTGCCGGCCACTCATATAAATGGTTAACTACTAGGACATTCAGAATTGTCTCACTTCTTTCTACTCTAGATCGTGCCATGAAGCTTAGAGCAATAGTTAACCTTCTATTCCTATCGAATTCCATACGTATCGAATGCCCAAGCAGCAGGCAAGAAAAGTCTAAGGTTCTAGAAAGGATGATTTGCCCATTGTGGTATTACTATGGAGTATATGTTGGTAACAAATGAGATTTGAGAAGACGTTAAAAGTGGGAGCAATGGATAGTAACACAGATTAAAGCATAACCTTATCAGAAAGTACAAAAACAATTATCATGTTTTATAGTTATTAGTTTAACTCAGTTACCAGTTATGCAGTCTTTCAGTTAGCAAGTTTATGGTTATTCAGTATGCCAGTATTAAGTTATATGTTTACCAGACCTTCAATTTTTAGTGTATCAAAATTTTTGGAGATTTGTGAGTATACAGTGATGCATATGGATGCTCAAAGAAAATGTAAGTAATAGTGATTATCACGACATCTTTGCATGTTTTAGGTATTAAGACCCAAGACTCACCGGATGGTGCATGAAGTTATAATCAGATGTGTATGGCAGTGTATCCACATGTCAGACCTCACAGTGTAACAGGTTAAGAATTCAACCGCAGCAGGCATAAAATTGATCATTATAGTTTTGGACAGAAAATAGCCTAAGGAAAATATAGATAAGAATAATATGATGTACGAAATGAGGACCAAGAGCAGGTGACATTGAATTTTAGGGAATGATTTTAAGTTGGTTAGATTTATTCAAATCAGAACTAGAAAGTACCATGTTAGTGAATTTCTATACGAAGTGGCTATTATTGTGAGATAAAAGATATGACAGTTCCCCCTTCACATGATGTGACTATGTGTTTAGGCCGGAGGTTTATAATCTGAAGTGATTTTGAAGTGTATAGAAAGTTTAGGGGTTAGATATTCCAATTTTGTTTAAGACAGATGAAATTTCTCTAAGTGTGATCCATGTGCATAGTTCAAAAAGAATAATAGTGTACGGCAAGAGAATATGGTCAGATGATGAGGGAAGTTAGGATAAACCTTATACTTCACTTTAGTTATTCAAATCAGAGCAAGAAAACATGATTCTAGCAGGTGGTTAGTAAAAGAATTAAAAAAAAGTGTTTTGAGTAAATATAGTGAATTAGCAATTTTAGCAGAGCTAGTAGAGATAAGATTTAATTCACTTAGTCAGGTTAATTCCAGTGAGTGGATGACAGTTTGAAATATCGAACATGTGTTAGAGCCCATGAAGTTGAAGTTAAACCCGAAGTATAGTGATAGTGGGAAAAAAATCAGCTAGCAGTAAGAGATCAACTACAAAAGAATAGCCTTTAAGAATTATCGAAAAAAGGTTTCCCCAAAATTGACAGTGTGAGCAGAGTTAGATTATTAAGATTGTGTATGATAGTTGTGAATACATTGCTTTCCGTCATGTGAATAATTTAGTTTTTCCTAGCTCAGAATTAAGTTGGAAGATGAGTCGTTATTGGGATAGAATGGAAAGAATTGCAGAAAATAAGGAAAGTTATTTGGATCCCAACAAAAAGAGAAGGATCCACCAGTATAAGACCTTTGGTTTAAGGGGTGATGTGAAAATTTTTAGCAAGTCCAGTTGGAGATCTGAAACTCGAATACTAGCATGGGATATGAAAAGGAAAATTAGTTCGGTAATGAGGGAAAATTGTATAATTACCACAAGGAATATGTCTAGCATGTGTAAGACACACAAAGTGAGTAGAATGATCACTGAGCTTAGCTATTGATGATGAAATGATCACAGAAAAGCTATAAAATCATGCTCATTTATGTGTTACGATGGTAGTGCCATTGCACGAGGCGCTAATATTCTGAGTAATGGTCAGAGACTTAGCTTATAACAATACCATAAGTGTTTTCAGGAAATGCTTAAGAAGATAATCAAATGTGGGATATATCTCATGAATGAGGTAGACAGGAGAACTATGTTGAAATAAGTTAACTGCTTAGCCAAGGTAGGAGTTCGACTTTCGGACACCAAAGATGGTGGAGTTGATGTCTAGAACAGGACCTGTTCCTCCTTAGTAGCCGAAGTGAAGGAGAAACGGTTTGATTATCCCTAATTGTTGTAGCTGAAAGAGGGGATTCACATACATAACATGATGACTTTTGAACAAGGGGGAGATGATGGTACTTTGACGTAGCAGGATAGATTATGTGTTCTAACCATAGATGGACTTAGCAAGGGAGGACGATGATAGAAGTCCATATGTCCAGGTATTCTATCCACCCAGGTTCCCCAAACATGTATCATAATCTCTAGGAGACTTATTAGTGGGACGACATGAAAAAGAAGGTTGCAGACTTTGTGGCCAAGTGTCTGAATTATTAGCAAGTGAAAGTCGAGCAGCAGAAAACCAAGTGTTTATCTCAGAACACACATATCTTTTAGTGGAGATGGTAAATATGGACCTTATAATAAGATTATCTCCCCATTTTGAATTGAAAGCATGATTTTTATGGGTGAAGTTGTAGATTGCCAATTAGTTGGTTCGAGGTTGGAGAAGTGGAAATTGTTGGGACCAAATTTGATCAATCAGTCTATGGATAAAGTCAAGTTGATGATTAGGTGTTTCTAAAAGTTTCGCCTATGAAAGGTGTTATAAGATTTGGAAAGAAAAGAAAGCTCAATCCCAGATACATCAGCCCATATAGGATCCTATGAAGGAACGGGTAAGTAGCTTATGAGTTAGAATTTCCACCATAATTAGCGGTTGTATACCAGTATTTCACATGTCATGTTGTAAAATTCAAGTTTCCAGTATCAAGATCTCATGTCACGACATTTATGTTTCTAGCATTCAGATCTCATGTTAGAACATTCAAGCCAGTTCAGTACTCAGATACTCATGCCAATTCAGTACTCAGATACTCATGTCAGTTCAGTACTTAGAGACTCATGCTGGTTCAATACTCATATATTCAAGCCACTTTAATACTCAGCTACTCATGTCAGTCCAATACTTAGATATTTCATTCCAGCTTAGTACTCTGATTTGATGTTAGTTCAATTCTCAAATATTCGTGCGAGTTCAATATTCAGATATCCATGTTTGTTCAGTATTCACGTATTCATAGAAGATCAATATTCAGTCAATGCAGTTCAGTTCAGTATATCAACAGTTCAGTAATAATATATTAATTATGTTTAGTATGCAAGTGTTAATGCAAATTCATGGTTACACCAGACCCGTTTAAGGTCCGGAGTTAGCAGAAGTTACAGTCAGGACAATCATTCGAGGACGAATGATCCCAAAGGGGAGATAATGTAACAACCCGTAAATTTGGCTTAGGTATGAATGAGTTAAAGGAGTAGTAAGGTTATATTTTTGACATATGAAGTCCCATTGGGATGATTATGGGTGAAAATAGTTGTTTTGGAATCAAGACGGAGAGTGAGGTGCATAAGATTTGACAAAATCGACTAAGTTTGTAGAAGGCCCGTCTTCCAGAAGGGTTTAGTGAAACTGTTTAAGGAATTAGGGAAAACACAAAGCATGAAAGCGGATTTTTGTCTTCCCTTGAATGCATTGGACAGCGAAGCGAGGACACTTCGCTAGAGTAGACGCACCCCAGTCCCCAGATCTTTTAAGACAATTTTAGGGTTCCCTATTTCTTTTGGACGAATTTTGGGGTCTTCTCCCACCATCTCAAGACCTCCAACCCCTCCCATCTTCAAGGTAAGCAATCTCCATTAACTTGGTGTGAAATTCCATCATTCTTACACTAGTATTGATGAAATATATTCATAAAACACATAGATCTTCAAGAAATTCCTTCAAGAACTCAAAGGAGGGTTTCGCGAGATTTCTTCCAAAAAGGTAATCCTACACCCTTAGAGTAACATGTATGGATTTATTAAGGGAATATGAGTATGAATAACTATTGGAACTCTTGGCATGGTGATTGGAAACCATAAGTTCCCCAATTTAATTACACAACTATTATAGAGATTGAAAGATGTTTATTTTATGGAACTTTATTGGTTAAGGGTGTTGTTTACCTTATGGATAGTAAAGAATAATGTTGATTATAACCATTTGAGACTTTAGAATTTATCTAGGAGCAAGAGAATGAGTTATTGGGTGTAGAGACACCATTAATAAGGACTATAAAGCTTTATGTCACCAAGCGTTTGAGAAAATGCTTAAGTGACTAAAACATGAGAATTATTGCTAATATGGAATCCCTTTGACTTGTATTGATATATATCAAAGTTGAAAGGGTTGGCGAGTGTTGTATTA
Source organism: Nicotiana glauca (assembly GCA_026770625.1). NCBI lineage: Eukaryota > Viridiplantae > Streptophyta > Magnoliopsida > Solanales > Solanaceae > Nicotiana > Nicotiana glauca. Next base: position 34,800 of record MU683260.1, read on the forward strand.
CGCTTAAGACCAGGAAGTTAAGGTATGTGAGGCTAACTCTCTATGTTTGGGAATGTTAATAATTCTCATTACACTGCATTTCTTTTACGACGTATCAATTGCCTCATAAATATAGTTAAGCCTAGTTCCTTGAATAGTTGTAGAACTTCTATTCTCTAGCTTCATAACTTCTTCATGACTTTCATTCTGAATGTTGTGAGCTCAGTTCGTATTCAATATAGACTTGGGTTTGATATCCCTAAGTCTTAGTATAGCTTACTCATCATGTCATAAACAACTGAAGTTTCAGTGTTCATAATCAGTTCAAGAATACATGTCTCATTCTAATCCGATTAAGTATTCTAGTATTATATAACTCAGTATGATTCAGTATTCCAGTATTATGTAACTCAGTATGATTCAGTATTCCAGTATTATGTACTCAGTGTGATCCAGTATTCAGGTATCACGTAACTCAGCATGGTTCGGGATTTCAGCATCATGTATTTCAGTATGATTCTCAGTTTCTGATTTTAAATTCTTGAATGTTGAACACCTATATTTGGGCCTGAAGCCGTAGTTTATATGCTTTATGCATGCTTGGGCCTGAGGCCGTAGTTTATGCTTTATTCATATTTGGGCCTGAGGCCGTAATTTATGCTTTATGCATTTTTGGGCCTGAGGCCGTAGTTATGTATACGTATACTTGGGCCTGAGGCCGTAGCATGTGCATATATATATTAGGCCCGAGGCCGTAGCTTATTCAAATAAACAGGTTGTTCATCATTCAGAAGAGGGAGTATTCATAACCTTACTTCCTTTATTTAGTTCAGTTATCAATTATGAGTTATCTTTTCAGTTATGAGTTATGATTTATCAGTTATCTTTTCGGTTATCAGTTCAGTTACCAGTTCTCACTTCAGTTTCAGTTTCAGTAGTTATCATTTCAGTTATCAGCTCATTTTCAGTTTCAACATTTATAATTCTTTCTTTCAGTTGCTTTACATACCAGTACAATTCAAATGTACTGACGTCCCTTTTGCCCGGGGCCTGCATCTCACAATGCAGGTAATGATTTACAGGTTGATGATTCCAAGCGCTAGGATTCTCGTACCAGCTATTTGGCAATCCTTAGTTCTTTCGGGGCATTATTATTATAGTCTTCAATATTTTCAGAAAGTCAGTATTTTTGTACTTCATTAGAGGCTTCATAGACTAGAGTAACAGTTAGACAGCGTCATAGGCTTTTCATATTAAGCTATGTTGGCTACAAATATGTTTCAAAATTGTATTAGTATTTCTGCATTTTGATTTATATCATCAATACTTTCAGTATATCAGCATGTGTTAGTTTATCTTTTACATTCAATATGTTATGATACCATATGTTGATTCAGCCAGCCAGTTGGTTCGCTCGGTCACATGTAATCAGGCACCGAATGCCGTGTTACGTCCAGGCCTAGGTTTGGGGTGTGACATTATCTACAAAATTTCTACAAACTGTTCATAATAGAATTTGTCTTTATTTTCATGCATGTTCATCTGGAACACTAAAGTTACTTGATATGCCAACATCTCCCGTTATAGAGGAATAGAACTTATCTACAATTTTCTACAACGTTCACATATTATTTCCACCCAGTTAAATATAACTACAATAACATAAAATTCGAGCTTTGTGTTTTTGTTTTAAAAGCTTTGATGGAAGCTTGTTATTCCACTTCGTCTGTTTTGGAGCTAACTTGTGCAGAGGAGAAGATATTTTTTAAGTTATATATATATTGCTATACCTTTAAATTCAACAAAGTATGATTGTATTGTATTTAAGGAGGCGTGAATTTGTAGAATAGGTTGAATGTGAGGAATGAGTCAAATAAGACTCACAATGGCTTGTTTTCTACATTTATTCTATAATAAAACTACATATCATTTGAAAAATTAATATGAAAATACAGAATTTCAATGTTACTACAAATTATCTACAAAATTTCTACAAACTATTCATAACACAATTTATCTTTATTTTCATGCATGTTCGTCTGGAACACTAAAGTTACTTGATATGCCAACATCTCCCGTTATAGAGGAATACAACTTATCTATAATTTTCTACAACTTTCACACATTATTTCCACCCAGTGAAATACAACTATAATAACATAAAACTTACCTATAAATTCTATACAAAATTTATACAATATGTCTTTTGTATATGATTTATACATAATAAAAATAATTTTCATACAACTAATTATATATTATATAACTTATCTACAAATTATCTATAATTTCCGTACATGATTTCTACTAAGTTATATACAACTACAATAAAATACCACTTAAATATAATTTTTATATAATGTTATTCAACTTTCATACAATATGTAAATGAATAAAAGAAAAATAAATAAACAATAGTCTGCATTTTTTCTAAAATTTCTCTATAATTTCTGCAATATAATGTATGTCATGTCTTCTTCTTCGAGTTTCAATCCGAAATTCAGCCAAAACTATAATGACTCGACCGATCGTTTTGAGCTTTTGCACTTTGATCGCCTGTTCTCGGGCATGGCTTGCCCTGTGTGATGTATTATGACTTATGTAAATCATTGGTTTTGGTTTTCTGGGTAATCGAAATGAATTTGGAAGAACAATTCTCAGTTGAAGCATGAAATTTGAAAGGTTTGACCAAGTTTTGACTTTTTAGTACTCGATCTCGGATTTTGATATCTATGATTTCTTTAGCTCCGTTAGGTAATTTTGGACTTAGGAGCGAGTCCGGAATGTATTTTGAAGGTCTGTGGTAGATTTATGCTCGAATTGGCGAAATTTAAAATTTGACGTTTTTCGGTTGGCAGTGAAAATTTGATATCGGGGTCGGAATGGAATTCTAGAAATGGGAGTAGGTCCGTTGTGTCATTTATGATGTGTGTGAAAATTTTTAGGTCATTCGGATGAGGTTTGATAGACTTTTTAATCGAATTTGGAATTCGGAAGTTTTGGAATTTTTAGGCTTGAATCTGAGGGTGATTTGATGTTTTGATATTGTTTTGAGGCTACGAAGGTTGGAACAAGTTTGAATTATGTTATGAGTGTGTTGGCATGTTTGGTCGGGGTCCCGTAAGTCTCGGATATGTTTTGGAAGAGTTTTTGGAAGATTTTGGCGTTTTAAGCATAAGCATGTAATGATCCAAAGGTCTATTTTTAGTTCTAGAGATTGAAATTTGATTTTGAGATTTCTGGAATTTTGATAATGAATTGTAGGAGTGATCGGGAAAGTTTGGTCTAATTTTATCAAGTCGCGATTGGATTTTTGACGCGAATCATGAGTTAATTGTTTAACGAGCGAAATAGATATCGCACTGAGCAAATGAGCTCCGAATTGAATTTCAATTGAAGGACTATGTTTGTATCATTATTTGTGACTCATAGGAACAAGAATCATCGAATTCCGAGTTTGTATGATGGAGTTAGAGCCGTTTTAGTGAAATTAGAGACCGCTGGTGCATCAGATCCGGTATGCAACTTTTAGCGACCAGATTGTACCTTTTAGCGACGGGAATTAAGCCTTTAGCGATCAGAATCAGATTTATTAAAGCTGTTACATTTTTTTAGCTCATTTTGACCCTTTTTTTTTGGTGAAAGAACATGACTTTGGGCGATTTTTGAGCAAGAAATCATGGAAAATATTGAGGTAAGTTACTTGTGATCATTTTTACTCCATAATATTGAATTATCATCTAATAATCCGACTAGACTACATGTTCTTGAGGTGTTTTTGGACCTAGGGATTTGAAAATTAGATTTGAAAATTTGTATGCCGAATTGTTATCGGAATTTAGTAATTTATGTATGGTTGGACTCGTGGTTGAATGGGTTGTCGGATTTTGTGAATTTCGTTAGATTTTGAAGCGTGGGCCTGGGGTCCGAGTTTGAGAAATTTTTGGGATTTTGATGTTAAATTGGATATTTTTGAGTGGGCTTCGCTCCTTAGCATATTTTAATGATCATGTACTGATTGTGGCTAGATTTGGAGCATTTGGAGGTCGATTCGTGCGGGGGAGGCATCGCAGGCTAGAGTTTGGACGGGATCGAGGTAAGTAATAATTGTAGATACTGTCCTGAGGGTTTGAAACCCCAGATTACACATTGTTGTGTTATTTTAAGGTGACGTACATGCTAGATGACGAGCGTGGAGTTGTGCACCATTAGGGATTGTGACTTGGTCCGTCCCGTACGATTGTTAAGTCGCTTATTTGATTTGAAACCGTATGATATTCCATGTTCTAGAGATTGATATTATATTTTGGGCTGTATGCCATGTTTGGGGCCTTGTGCCGACCTGTTGAGACACTTAAGGGCATTTTTACTATTTTCCCTCACTCTATTTGTTTTGAAAGCTTATCCTCAGTCTTGTTTTTACCTGGTTATTATTTAACTCTAGTTTTATCACTATATTTCTTAGAAAGGTGAAAAATGTTTGGGCTGGGTTCCCTGTTTTATTGATGGTCCGAGTGATCGTGAGTTGATGACTGAGATAGATCGAGGGTCTGATTGTGAGGTTGATGACTGAGACAGACTGATAGTCTGATTGTGAGGTTAATGACTGAGAGAGGCCGATGGCCTGGTTGTGAGGATTATATATCTATGGATCGGGTTGCACGCCGCAACAAATATATATATATTTGTTGCGGCGTGCAACCCGATCCATAGATATATAATCCTCACAACCAGGCCATCGGCCTCTCTCAGTCATTAACCTCACAATCAGACTATCAGTCTGTCTCAGTCATCAACCTCACAATCAGACCCTCGATCTATCTCAGTCATCAACTCACGATCACTCGGACCATCAATAAAACAGGGAACCCAGCCCAAACATTTTTCACCTTTCTAAGAAATATAGTGATAAAACTAGAGTTAAATAATAACCAGGTAAAAACAAGACTGAGGATAAGCTTTCAAAACAAATAGAGTGAGGGAAAATAGTAAAAATGCCCTTAAGTGTCTCAACAGGTCGGCACAAGGCCCCAAACATGGCATACAGCCCAAAATATAATATCAATCTCTAGAACATGGAATATCATACGGTTTCAAATCAAATAAGCGACTTAACAATCGTACGGGACGGACCAAGTCACAATCCCTAATGGTGCACAACTCCACGCTCGTCATCTAGCATGTACGTCACCTTAAAATAACACAACAATGTGTAATCTGGGGTTTCAAACCCTCAGGACAGTATCTACAATTATTACTTACCTCGATCCCGTCCAAACTCTAGCCTGCGATGCCTCCCCCGCACGAATCGACCTCCAAATGCTCCAAATCTAGCCACAATCAGTACATGATCATTAAAATATGCTAAGGAGCGAAGCCCACTCAAAAATA
>MU683260.1:41657-68157 GCA_026770625.1 Nicotiana glauca
AGGAGGGGAAAGGGCAGATCAACCAAAGATCCTACTCCTCTTAAAAGGGGGAATGAATCATTTTTCATTTAGTTTTAAGGCCCCATCGACGAAAGAACACGCGCACACACACACACACACATATCTATGGATCGGGTTGCACGCCGCAACAAATATATATATATTTGTTGCGGCGTGCAACCCGATCCATAGATATGTGTGTGTGTGTGTGTGCGCGTGTTCTTTCGTCGATGGGGCCTTAAAACTAAATGAAAAATGATTCATTCCCCCTTTTAAGAGGAGTAGGATCTTTGGTTGATCTGCCCTTTCCCCTCCTTTCTTCGTAGATTATTAGCCCCCGGGACACCTATACCAAAAGCTCAGTGTGCAATTTGCATGAAATCTATTTTTTAACTTCAAACTAGTAAGTGAGGTTCTATAAATCTATTTTCTTATATGAAATTTTGTATTGGACAAGAAAGGAATCCCCCTTGTGTATGCGCGCCTATATATATATATATATATATGGAGGCTGCATGTCGCAGCGATATGTTGGATCGGGCTGCACGCCACAGCGATATAACGTTTGGGCTGTTGGAGCCCCTCCGGAGTCTGCACACCCCCAGTGAGCGCAGTCGACTATATATATGGATCAGGCTGCATGGATCTGGCTGCACGCCGTAACGGTTACTATATGGTACCTATTGAGCGTGAGTGCTGATTGGTAGGAGTTGAGTCACGAGTGACTGAGAGGCTAGCCCGAGGGGCTATAGATATATACATGCACATGAGTGATGTTTGCCTGAGGGGCTGTGACGACCCGGCCCATCGTCACGTGAGTTACCGTCTCGTTTCCCCCATCTTATGTTGTACCATGTTTCAATATCAGTATTTGAGTTGATCGAGTAGAATTGGATTGATTTTAGTTGGAAATGAGACACTTAGCCTCTTAGGAGGGAGCTTGTTTTGGGAAAGTCAACTGGAAGTTGACTATATTGTTAGAGGGCTCGGATGCAAATTCCGGTGGTTCGGTTAGTTTCGGGGGATGATTTGTCACTTTAGGAGTGCGATCGAAATTGGATTTGGAGATCCGGTGTAGAATTAGGCTTGAATTGGCGAAGCTTGAATTTTGGTGAATTCTGGTTGATAGGTGAGATTTTGATCCGAGGGTCGGAATGGAATTCCAAGAGTTGTTGTAGCTTCGTTAGGTGATTTTGGAGATGTGTGCAAAATTTCAGGTCATTCGGACGTCGTTTGGGCGGGTTTTTGATCGAATGTGAGTTTAGGAAGAATTTGATAAACTTAGGCTTTGATTTGAGGAAATTTGATGATTTTGATGTTAACTATAGTGTTTTGGCGGTTCGAGCAAGTTTGAGTAAGGTATTGGGTCACGTCTGTGCTTTTGGTTGAGGTCCCGGGGGCCTCGGGGTGAATTCGGGTGGTTAAACGGATGATTCGGAGTTTGTTGCAGGTTTGAAGTTTTGCTGGTTCTGTCATTTCCGCATCTGCAGAAAAGGGACCGCATAAGCGGTTCCGCAGATGCGGCGTATTGGTCGTAGAAGCGATCCTCGAAGGACCAGGGATCTCCGCAGAAGCGGACGTGGATCTGCAAATGCGGCGACCACAGAAGCGGTTCTAGACCGCATAAACGGTCCAAGGGATTTTAAGGCAGACCGTAAAAGCGGTCATTTGGTCGCGTGTGCGGTGACCGCGGGTGCGGTTATTTTACCGCATAAGCGAAAATGACTGGGCAGAACCATATTAAGCCTTCTTCGTGAATTTTGAAGGAGAAAACATTTTGGACTTCGGATTAAGGCGATTTTTGGGCGATTTTGAAGAGGGCTTCGAGAATCTTCATCAGGTATGGACTCTTGGTCTTAGATTATGTTGTTATAGTGTAAAAACATGGATTAACACTGAAAATCCAAGGGAAGTAAGGCTAAAAATGGAGGTTAGGGTTTGAAACTTGAAAGAGTTTAAACTAGTGATTTGAGGGACCAAATGGACTTTAATTTTTGTGAATTTGGTATGTATGAACTCAAGGTGGGATAAGGAAGCCGGTGATGTTAATTTTATATTTTTTTGAGACGTGGGCCCGAGGCTCGGGTTTTGCCAACTTCGTGTTTTTGGGTGTTTTTCGAGTTCTTTCGGTTGGGTTATATGCCCTTAGCCTATTGTAATGTATTCGTTGTGGTTTTGGCCAGATTCGATGCGCGAGGAGGTCGATACGAGAGGAAAGGGCATCGCGGAGTAGTATTTGGCCGGCTATAGGTGAGTAATAGATGTAAATGCTGCTCCAAGGGTTTGAAACCCCTGATTTTCACATCATAACGCTATATTGAGGCGTGACACGCATTCCACGTCGAGTGCAGGGTCGTTTACTATTGGGGATTGTGACTTGGTCCATCCCGGGTGATATTTATACTATACTGGTGACTGATACACACACTTTATTGATGTTATTTGGGCTTGTTGCCATGTTTGGGGCATTGTGCCGACTTGTAGAATCCTTCGGGGACTGATATTACCGTTTTAGCATATTTTTGCATATCATTTGAACTCAGTCCAAGGTTTTAAATACTGTTTTTCAAACTCAGCCATATTTCTAAGTTTTGAAAACTTAAATGATACTTTAAATATTATTTCGGGTTGAGAACTATTTTTTTATAAATGCCCAAGGGGCTTATGATATTTTCTGGAATGATCATGGGTGGCTCAGGCTGCACGCCGCAGTAGTGACTTAAAACACTGGTAACAATGGCACTGTGTGATGTGACTTGAAACATTATGGGTGGCTCGGGCTACGCGCCGCAGCAGTGACTTGAAACAATGGTAACAATGGAACTATATGATGTAAATGGGTTAGGTAACAATGACTGACCAGGATTTGATTGATGCCACGAGATGGCTTGATATTGCGCTTGGGCTGTAGGAGCCCCTCCGGAGTCTGTACACACCCCCAGTGAGCGCCGTCAATGTTAAATGATTATGGGTGGCTCGAGCTGCGCGCCGTAGTGGATACTGGAATGTACCATCATATGCATTGCATTGCATTCATGCATTTTTATTTTTAATTATTGTTCAGCTGTTCAGTTCCATACATTGCTGTATATTTGGATTATATCTTACTTTGTTTATTTACTGTGTTTTCTTATCTTCGGACTGTATTTATTTTTATTACTCACTGGGTCGGAGTACTCACTTTACTCCCTCCACCTTGTGTGCAGATCCACGACATTCACAGGTTGAGTGAGCTTTGACCGGAGTTCCAGAGGCATTCTCCGGGACTATTCGAGGTAGCTGCATGGCGTTCGCAGCCGAAGATTCTCCCTTCTATCTCTATCTTTACATTATGTATTTTTCAGCTTTTTGACAGACTTGTATTAGGATTAAAACTCTGTGTTTAGAGGCTCATGGTCGTGACACCGGGTCCATAGTGGGCTGTGTCCAGTATTTTGTTAAACTTTCTTATTTCTTCATTATGTTCTGGTATTTATTTTAAATGGCTTATTGATTCTCTGTCCTATTAAGTGGGTTAAGTGTTGATAAATGGTCGGGCTTGCCTAGTAGTGTGCTGGGCGCCATCACGACCGGGTTGGGGTCGTGACAAGTTGGTATCAAAGCCTAGGTTACTTGGTCTTGCGAGTCGTGAGCCGGTTTAGTAGAGTCTCGCGGATCGGTGCAGAGACGTCTGTACTTATCCTCGGGAGGCTGCAGAACCTTTAGGAAAAAATTTCATATTCTTGGAATTCTTATCATGCGACTTTGTTGATCTGAGAACTAAATTCTGTTATTCTATTCTCTCGTAGATGGCGAGGACACGCGCTACCGGACGTGGCGGACGACCACCATTACCACCTACTGAGTCCACCAGAGGCCGTAGATGCGGTCAAGGTCGAGGTCGTGGTTGAGGCAGAGCTGCAGGGGCAGCACCTGTCGACCCACCAGTTGCCCTGGTGCAGGATCAGGCTCTAGCTGTAGAGACTCCAGCAGCACCTGCTCAGGCACCAGCTGTGCCTATTGTGATTTCGGATCTTCAGAAGGCCCTAGCTCAGATTCTATCGGTTTGAACTAGCCTGGCTTAGGCAGTCTCAGCCACTACTGCCGCAGCCACTTCTCAGACCGGGGGTGGTCATCAGACCCCCGCTACTCGCACGCCTGAGCAGGTAATGTAGGGTTTGCAGACACCAGAGGCACCCCCAGTTCAGCAGGTTGCCCCAGTTCAGCCGGTTTCACCAGTTTAGGATGTTATGGTTCTAGTTATGCCAGACGATGAGCAGCGTCGTCTTGAGAGGTCCAGCAGACTTTCACCTCCTACTTTCAGTGGTGCTCAGGGCGAGGATGCCTAAGGTTTTCTCGACAAGTGTCTATGTATGCTGCGGACAGCAGGGATCTTGGAGACTAGCGGTGTATCCTTTTCTACTTTTTAGTTATCAGGAGCAGCCTTCACTTGGTGGGAGGCATATGAGCGGCGTAGGCCGGTAGGTGCAGCGCCTTTGTCGTGGCATGAGTTCTCCACTCTCTTTCTGGAGGAGTGGGTACCGCAGTCTCAGAGGGAGGAGCGGCGTAGGTAGTTTGAGTATCTTCGTCAGGGAGATATGATAGTGTCTCAGTATGAGATGAGATTCTTGGAGTTGGCTCGTTATGCTCCATGGATGGTCCCGACTGATCGGGAGAGGATTAGGAGGTTTGTGAACGGACTTATCTATCCCATCCGTATCCTGATGGCTCGAGAGAGGATTTTGAGTCATACTTTTAAGGATGCAGTTGATAATGCTCGAGATATTGAGGTGGATCGCCATCAGGAGAGAGAGGAGCGGGAGGCCAAGAGGCCTCGTGGATCAGGTAGCCACAGTGGTGCTCCGTCTAGGGGTCAATTTTAGCAGAGCGGAGGTCGTTCTTATAGGCCTCATCAGTCAGCTCGTCCCAAGTATCGTGGGGCATCTTCAGGCCATGCTCACCAGGGGTTTCAGCCGGGTTAGTCTTCTTTGAGTGCCCTCCCGGCACAGAGTTCATCTTATGCTCCTTTAGCTCAGGGTTCTTCGGCGCCGAGTGCATCAGCTAGTCACTCTGGTGCGAGGGGTTCCCATCAGTCCCCTTCTCCAGCACCTGGTAGTTGCTACGAGTGCGATGAGTTTGGTCATATAAAGAGGTATTATCCTCGACTTCGTGGTAGTCAGTCTCAGCAGAGGGATCAGCCCTCATCTTCTGGTCCAATTTCTTCTTCATCTGCCCCACCAGCTAGGGGAGGAGGCCAGGCAGCCAGGGGTTGCCCCAGGGGCGCAGGTCGATCAGGAGGTAGTCAGGCTCAATTCTATGCTCTTCAGGGCCGGTCAGATGCTATTACTTCGGATGCTGTTATCACATGTATTATTTCAGTCTGCCACAGGGATGCCTCAGTTTTATTTGACCCCGGTTCTACTTATTCCTATGTATCTTCATATTTTGCTCATCATTTGGGTACAACCCGAGGGTGTCTTGCTTTACCTGTGCACATATCTACCCCGGTTGGCGATACTATCATTGTAGACCATGTGTATCGGTCGTGTTTGGTGACTATTGGGGGTCAGGAGACCCGAGTTGATTTATTACTATTGAGCATGGTAGACTTTGATGTTATTCTGGGCATGGATTGGCTATCTACGTGTCATGCTATTCTAGACTGTCATGCTAAGACAGTTACTTTGGCTATTCCGGGTGTGCCGAGGATCGAGTGGCATGGTATGACTGACTATGTTCCTAGCAAAGTTATTTCATTCCTAAAGGCCCAACGTATGGTTGGGAAGGGTTGTCTTTCTTATTTGGCTTTTGTGCGAGATGTTGGAGCTGACATTCCTAGTTTTGACTCTGTCCTAGTTGTGAGGGATTTTCCTGATGTATTTCCTGCAGACATGCCGGGCATGCCGTCGGACAGGGACATTGATTTCGGTATTGATCTGGTGCCGGGCACTCAGCCCATCTCCATTCCTCCCTATCGTATGGAACTGGCCGAGTTAAAGGAATTGAAGGAGCAGCTTGAGGAACTCCTAGATAAGGGGTTTATTCGTCCTAGTGTGTCAGTGGTAACAATGGCACTGTGTGATGTGACTTGAAACATTATGGGTGGCTCGGGCTGTGCGCCGCAACAGTGACTTGAAACAATGGTAACAATGGAACTATATGATGTAAATGGGTCAGGTAACAATGACTGACCAGGATTTGATTGATGCCACGAGATGGCTTGATATTGCGCTTGGGCTGTAGGAGCCCCTCCGGAGTCTGTACACACCCCCAGTGAGCGCCGTCGACGTTAAATGATTATGGGTGGCTCGGGTTGCGCGCCTCAGTGGGTACTGGAATGTACCATCATATGCATTGCATTGCATTCATGCATTTGTATTTTTAATTGTTGTTCAGCTATTCAGTTCCATACATTGCTGTATATTTGGATTATATCTTACTTTGTGTATTTGCTGTGTTTTCTTATCTTCGGACTGTATTTATTTTTATTACTCACTGGGTCAGAGTACTCACTTTACTCCCTGCACCTTGTGTGCAGATCCAGGGCATTCACAGGTTGAGTGAGCTTTGACCGGAGTTCCAGAGGCATTCTCCGGGAGTATTCGAGGTATCTACATGGCTTTCACAGTCGAAGATTCTCCCTTCTATCTCTATCTTTACATTATGTATTTTTCAACTTTTAGACAGACTTGTATTAGGATTAAAACTCTGTGTTTAGAGGCTCATGGTCGTGACACCGGGTCCATAGTGGGCTGTGTCCGGTATTTTGTTAAACTTTCGTATTTCTTCAGTATGTTCTGGTATTTAATTTAAATGGCTTATTGGTTCTCTGTCCTGTTAAGTGGGTTAAGTGTTGATAAATGGTCGGGCTTGCCTAGTAGTGTGCTGGGCTTATACCTATTTGAATTTGAATCCCTTAATTAAAGGGAGTCTTATGTAATTGATTGACAATCAGTCTTCAGTTATTTTCTTACCTTATTTTCTCATGACTTTCACACTATAAGTACACGACCCCTTTTTCACAAGGCACACACAATTGAACACACTTCAAACTATACACTTTCACAATCTCTTCTGAACTCTCACATACTTCCTGTCTGCACTTTGGCTTTTACAAGACTACTGCTTTTCTTACTTGTTTCCTTGAAACTGGTATGTCCTAATTTTAGTTTCAGCATCACCCCAATGTGTTTATTTATAGTCTTTTATATCCATGTCTACTTTACTGTCTATGTAGAGTTCAATATTTAATTTAACATGTTTATGTTCTATTGCCTGTTTCTATTATCAATCGCCATACCCCATTCCCCTATGTATGCTTAAAGTTCATGGCCTGGCAGCATCCAAATTGTTGCCCAGGTTTAAATCTGACCTTCAATAGGTCCTAACTCCCAATTTAAAGCTGACAGGCTGGTCAGGGGTGTGCCAGCATCCCAATTGCTGGGCATGACCACCAACCTACCATGGCCTTCCCTAATTTCCCCTCTATTGCACTTGCACTTACTCCTAGACTCTAAGTTCTGCCCCCCTCCTATGAGCCTTGCCTTGGAACCTTAAGTTTCCTCTGAACTTGGACATTTGAGGACTGGCCCTTTCACACTGCACTATAATTCTGTAATGATATTTGGGGTGTATGCACTGCCTGGAGTTCATGAAGCTCATTGGAACTTTGACACATCCCAAATAAGAGAAAGGCTTTGGAAATCTGATCTTTGGAAGTTGGTTTGTTTCATGTTTCAAACTAGGAGTTTGAATTAGGCTCTCCTTGGTTGGAATTTTAATTGCTGATGTAATTTACTTTTTCTAGATTCATTCAAGTTGTAATAATTTGTAATAACTATGGGGTGTATAGTAAAAATGGAGGGAGGGTCTCTTATGTTATGCATATGGGGTAGATATCATGCTTTAGGTTTACTTTTGAAATCATAGCCTGTCTTTCGTTTATTCATTACTGCATTAGAAATCATGCCTATAAGTTTATTCATTACTGCATTAGAAATCCTATCTATAAGTATATTCATCTGCATATAGAAATCCTGCCTATAAGTTATTCATCTGTATAAGAAATCATGTCTATAAGTTTCTGCACTTCTACATATACACATTAGGCAAACAGTTTATAGGTTAAAATAATCAATTGCATACTAGACATCATGCTGATAGGATTCATGCACTTACGTAACCGTTTTAAAGCAATAACACTTAGAATCCAGGCCTATAGGGGTAATCATTTGAATCAGATTCATCTACAAGTCTAATTGGTAAAGTCGTTTAAAATCTACAAAACATTTGTTTATTTCTAAAACCAGTAACCATTATTTAAAATCAGTATGTCTTCTGCACTGTTAAATATCATTATTATAGGCATCTAGGCAAACCTGTAGGTAATTAATCAACTATACCAGTCTTTAATAATTACAACCAGCAGGCAGGTCTAATTCAGACTTCTTATCTAAAAATATGTGATATATCAGGCACCCTTCCTACGTTAAGTTTAATTAAGTACCTAACCAGTATTTGTAAGCCATGCTAAATAATTTGTTGCTTTGAATGAGGAGGCCTACTTGAGCCTTAACTGCTATGTGCTTCCCCATAATCTGTCTTATGTGTTTTTGTTTGTCGCTCTAGAATCTTATGCTTTTAAACCATACGAAACTCACATATCCCTTCCCTTTAGGACTAGTAGTGCCAAATGCCTTCGAGACTGATAGCATCGGGGCGGGTACTAGCATGCAATAAATAACAAAACCATTCCGCGTTTAATACCTTAATAGGGTGGGAAAGGATAGATATGGATATGATGACCGGTGCGCTAATACCACGTATAGCCCCTCTTTGAGGAGTGATTACCGGGTATTGCATTTCTCTGATCCATTTTATTGGTAAACCTAGGACCCCTTCCCTTTATTTGTTTATTTATCACTTTTCAGAATTTTCAAGCTGTTTTTCTCAAAATTCGAGTCCCTTTCTGTTTTCTTCAAACTTTAACTTATCTGAAAACTTTAATATGACAATCCTTCATATTTGAATCCCTTATTTTCTTATTTGTTACTTGTACTTGAAGTCACAATTATAACATGGCCGGGAACCACACTAGTGGATCATGAGGGGTGCCTAACACCTTCCCCTCGAGATAATTTCTAGCCCTTACCAAAACTCCTATTCTTCAACTCAAACCCTTCTTAGTGTCCGAATACACTTTAATCATTAGGTGGCGACTCTTCAAACTCCAAAACCCAATTCCTAAAAGGGAACGATTTGTCCTCCCAAATGTCGTAAAACTGATTTCGCCTTTAAGAAAAAGAGGTCATCGACAGTTGTTTCCTACTGCTCAGTCTTTATTTACTCTTATTACTTACTGGTTGGAGTACTCACAATACTTTCTGTACCTTATGTGCAGATTCAGGTATTTCGAAACCTAGTAGCGGGTGTTGGTTACTCAGATACGGAGTCATCAGAGTTAGCAAGGTGGCTGCACGACGTTCGCAACACCACTTCCTTCCTCTCATTTTCATTTCTGTACTTAGTACATTTTATTATTTTTGTTTGTATTCAGACCTTGGTAGATGCCCATGACTAGTGACACTCCGATGTAGGGCTTGTGTAATTATTTCGCATTTTTCTTTTAAATGTTCATTATGAGATTAACAATTTATAAATGGTATAAAAACAACTTTTAATGGAAAATGGTTGACTTAGGAAATTGTGTTAGCTGGCCTTCTCTTCACGAGAGGCGCCATCACGATCGGGTCCGGTTTGGGGTTGTGACAAGTTGGTATTAGAGCCTAGGTTACATAGGTCTCAAGAGTCATGAGCAATTTTAGTAGGGTCTCACGAATCGGTACAAAGATGTCTGTATTTATCCTTGAGAGGCTGCAAAACCTTTAGGAAAACTTCACATTCTTGAATTCTTATCCTGCGTCCTTTGATTCAGCTTGAAATGCACCTCTTTGAATTCCTTCCATGCGTTCGTGTGCACGCATGAGCGCTCAGTATCAAATTTGTATCGATGGCTCATGATTCCCTGATTGAGGGGCGAGATGTGATCTCTGTGTGTTGATATTGGGCCAATTTGGAATACTTGAGGTTGGGTTTTTACCTATAGCTTGAGCACCGAGGTGTTTATTATGTGAGCACGTATTTCTGGATCTATATGTGCTGTTGTGTCCCTATTAAGGGAAGTGAAGACTGGGTAGTTACGTGACGAGTATGATGTGACTGTGAGATGTATTCATATGATTTTGAAGCGATGAGAAAGGTCTGCTGGTGGATAGAAGAACTATTAGGTGCTTGATTTCCATCTTGATTCGAGGTGTAGCCCCGAGTTATGGGCGTGTGAAGAATCTTTCCATCTTTCCTTGTGGGAGTGAAGTAAAAAAAAATTCATGATGCGGTATGAGTTTAGACTCAGGAAGACTAAGTGACTGCGTAATGATTATGACGGTGGAAGGTATACAAAAATGTTAGTTGGAGGCAAAGTAGGTAGGTTATCTCCTACGGCGTGTTCTGAGGTTGTGTGATTCTTATGTTGTCTGTTAGAAGATCTCATTTACAAGTGAAAAATATGTGTTAAAATTGAAATTTGGGTCGCTTAAGAGAGTGGGCTTGACTGTTGCGAGGATGAATGCGAGATTTGCATATGATTTAAAGTACCAGATGGTCTGTGTTTCACGAGCTTATGAATGATTGAGTTTAATCTCACTATGGTATTATGGCAGCAATAAGGTATATGTGTTATGAGTTATTGTGTGTGTTATGGCATATGGCTTCGAGCCAAGTGGGGGAGTCCGCTATTAATTAGGCGATTGCACGGTTATGTGCTATTTTAGTTCCAGTTTGAGGCGTACTGGTGAATCAATTATGGTTTATGGAGATTGAGATCGAGGATGTCTCAAGTAAAGGAAAATTTTGACAAAGGTTATGTCATGCTTCATAGGTGTAAGAGAATCTCAGAATGTCTTGAGTTGTTGTTGGTAAAAGATGCTCGGTGCATAGAGCAAGAAGTTGCTTGGTTGTATTGGGATGAGGTTGCATTCTGCAGTGTCTAAAGTGCTAATAAGGCATAGGTTGTTCGGTTCTTTTGATCGGGCTAATTGCGGTTTGAGTAGAGTGGATGACTAGTGAGAATGGTTCTAATGTGTTCAAGATTCTACTAATAATTGGGTATTTTAAAGTTGCATATGTGGTTAGAAATTGAGTTTTCATTGGAAGATGTCAAGACTTGCGGTATTTTCTATAAATTGTGGGATTCTGTGTATCAGTATCAGTATCAGGAAGGTAAAGGTAACAGATTTAGATTCGTAGGAAGTCTCTTCAGAGTAAAGTACTTTGAAGGTGGTGCTTTTAGGGATATTTAAGAGAGTATTCAATGGCTTATGAGTCTTATATGGTGTGGTTTTGTGCTTGGGTCTCGTGTGGTAAGTCTGTGTTGAGAAATTGTGATGTTATAGCAAGAAAGAGTATCAAGTTGAAGATAAGTCAGAAGGGAACTCGGATAAATGGGATAGCTTGGTAGTGGCTCGGATTGGTATGGTAAGGATATGGTTAGTTCTTTGTATTCCTATGAGGTTTATGAGTTTATACAGGTGTTTAGCGACAATGCTCTTGGGTTTTAGTGGCCTGCATAGCTTGGTTGAGTTAGAAGGATTCAGTCCTGACGGTTTAGTTTGTGCAAATGAAATTCGGAGAGTTCTTGATGGCTTTCTGCCACGGTTAGAGATGTATATTTTATATGAGCATGAGGAGCATGGGATGTATAGTGTTTTTCTTCTAGATGGGATCAATAGAAAGTTCTTGGTTAGTTGAGTACATAGTTGCGTGTGGCTCGGAAGGGATATAAAGTTCTTATGATATCCTAGGATGGTATGGAACATGCGATATGTTATGTATGGAGAATTGTGTGAGTAAGGTTACAATTTAGTTCTGAAAGGAAGGATATAAAATTCTTAGGCAGCACAGGCAATTTCAGATGATTAAGAAAAACGTACTGCTGTTTGGTGTGGCTTGATGAGGGTATACATTTCAGAAAGGGCGATGTGTTTGAGTTATGGATGCTTTATTGATATTGCGGCACTATCTTATCTTATCGATTGATGATATGCGAGTTTGCTAGGTGGCACAGAAGAATTATAGGTATAACTCTCGTGGGATGATTGAGTATTAGAAGTGTTTTGTATATTCGAGCGGCGAAATTGGGATAAGATATGGTAATTCATGTGCTTTATAGACTTGGAGACTGGAAGTCCTCATAAGCAGGCTAGCTCGTGGTTGAGGATGGTAAAGATGTGGGTAAGTTAGTCAGATGATAGTATGTGCTATAATTCAGTCATTGTGAACCTTCGGAGGGTTATTTATCTGTTGTGAGTGACTAGATTTGGTGTATGGTTCATTAGTAAACTTATATGAATGTGTGTTCTGCATCGAGACAGCTTTGTTGACCCCGAATTGTATTGTTGAGGGATGTGTTGATTCGATTGTTATTGAGCTTATTAGTAATATGGGGAGGTCTATGAGTCACCTTTCTGTGTTGCGAGGTATTATGATTTGTTGGTTATAGTCACATATGGTACGGTTCAATTGGGGTCTCATACTGGGAGTTGAGTGGGAGGATTACTGGATATTTCTTGGCGGATGGTGCATCGGTTATGTCTTTCGGGTTGTGCGGTGTTATGTATTTGCTTCACCGTGGTTATGATGATTTACTTTGGTTCTAGACATCAATTGCGCGTGGTTGTCAATTTCGAGCAGAGTGACTTGAGGTGTTTCATGTGGAGCAGTGTTTGGGTAGGGTCGCGCATTGCAGCGAAGTTATGTGGAGGTATGACCTTGCGGGTTAGATTCGTGTATTCTGTTCCTATGATGTGAGACGGGTTCTTAGCCTTGTGTTCTGGTGGTACTGGTGAGCTTGAGGTACAACTCTTTCATTTGAGCCATTATCATGATTTGAGTATGTTCAGACTATTGCTTATTCGTGTGCGTATTGTGCAAGTTGCGGCTTAGGCCTGTATTTATGTGTCATGTCACCAGAGTAGTGTTGGATTAGAGGATATTGTTGGGGTCATTAATAAATATGAACGGGTTCGATTTCAGCATGTTGGAAGGATAATATCGAGGTTCGTCTCAGAAAATTTGCTATGGTGTTTGCCAAGGAAAAAGTTTAATGAATGGTAGATCTAGGAAATGGTTATGGCTTACCGCGTGTTTTAGGGATCATTGACAGTATATGAAAGTGTTGGGATGTGACTTTAGTTGATAAGAGTCTTTCTATCGGTATCCAGGTGCTATGTGCAGCTGCTGTGAATAGAAGTTATCACTACCAGCGTTTGAGTTACGTAGTTTATCAAGGAATTGCATCCGAGGTTGCACGTATGGTTTGTTACAGCTGGTTCGGGCTTATTCAAAATATATATGTGAGATTCTGATCTTGTGAATGATGTTCGAAGTGGAAATGTGGTTTTAAGGCTTATGGGCTAGGTTGGAATGTGAAAAATGCAGTTTCATTGTGTTATTGGACCTCTATGAGATAGGGTGACGTGGGATCACCCTGGGTATATGCATGGTAAGGTTATTCAGCGATTGATTGGATTTTAGAACAACTTTGGGCACGTTCGAGGATGAACATATGTTTAAGTGGGGGAGGATGTAACGACCCGACTGATCGTTTTGAGCTTTTGCAATTTGCTCACCAGTTCTCAGGCAGGGATTGCCCCGTGTGATGTATTATGACTTATGTAAATTGTTGGATTTGGTTTTCAGGGTAATCAGAATGAATTTAGAAGAACAGTTCTCAGTTGAAGCATGAAATTTGAAAGGTTTGACCAAGTTTTGACTTTTTAATATTTGATCTCGGATTTGGATTTCTATGATTTGGTTAGCTCCGTTAGGTGATTTTGGACTTGGGAGCGTGTCCGGAATGTATTTTGGAGGTCCGTGGAAGATTTAGGCTCGAATTGGCAAAATTGGAAATTTGGCATTTTCCGGTCAGCAG
Organism: Nicotiana glauca; assembly: GCA_026770625.1. Lineage (NCBI taxonomy): Eukaryota > Viridiplantae > Streptophyta > Magnoliopsida > Solanales > Solanaceae > Nicotiana > Nicotiana glauca. The sequence continues at coordinate 55,624 of MU683260.1, forward strand.
AGGAAATTTTGATATCGGGGTCAGAATAGAATTCCAGAAATGGGAATAGGTCCGTTGTGTCATTTACGATGTGTGTGTAAAATTTCAGGTCATTCGGACAAGGTTTGATAGACGTTTTGATAGAATTCGGAATTCGGAAGTTTTGGAATTCTTAGGCTTGAATTCGAGGGTGATTTGATGTTTTGATGTTGTTTTGAGCACTTCGAAGGTTGGAACAAGTTTGAATTATGTTATGGGGTGTGTTGGCATATTTGGTCGGGGTCCCATGAGGCTCGGATATGTTTTGGAAAAGTTTTTGGAAGATTTTGGCATTTTGAGCATAAGCATGTAATGATCCAAAGGTCCATTTTTAGTTCTAGAGATCGAAATTTGATTTTGAGACTTCCAGAATTTTGATAATGAATTATAGGAGTGATCTGGAAAGTTTGGTCTAATTTCATCAAGTCGCGATTGGGTTTTTGACGCAAATCATGAGTTAATTATTTAACGAGCGAAATAGATATCGCACTGAGCAAACAAGCTCCGAATTGAGTTTTGATTGAAGGACTATGTTCGTATCATAATTTGTAACTCATAGGAACAAGAATCATCAAATTTTGAGTCTGTATGATAGAGTTAGAGCCATTTTAGTGAAATTAGAGAATGCTGGTGCATCAGATCTGGTATGCAGCTTTTAGCGACCAGATTGGACCTTTTTGTGACGGGATTTAAGCCTTTAGCAATCACAATCGGATTTATTAAACCTGTTACATTTTTAATCTCATTTTGACCTTTTTTTTCTTGAAAGAACACGGCTCGGGGAGATTTTTGAGCAAGAAATCATGGTAAGTATTGAGGTAAATCACTTGTGATCATTTCTACTCCATAATATTGAATTATCATCGAATAATCCGACCAGATTACATTTTTGAGGTGTAAATTGGAGATTTGGACCTAGGGATTTGGAAATAAGATTTGAAGATTTGGAGGCCGAATTTTTATTGGAATTTAGTAATTTTAGTATGGTTGGACTTGTGGTTGAATGGGTTGTCGGATTTTGTGAGTTTCGTCAGATTTTGAAGCGTGGGCCCGAGGGTCGGGTTTGAGCAATTTTGGAATTTTGATGTTAAATTGGATATTTTCGAGTAGGCTTCTCTCCCTTAGCATATTTTAATGATTTTTTTACTGATTGTGGCTAGATTTGGAGCATTTGGAGGCCGATTCGTGTGGGCGAGGCATTGCAGGCTAGAGTTTGGACCGGATCTAGGTAAGTAATGGTTGTAAATACTGTCATGAGGGTTTGAAACCTCATATTACACATCGTTGTGTTATTTTGAGGTGATGCACATGATAGATGACGAGCGCGGAGTTGTGCACTGTTGGGGATTGTGACTTGGTCCGTGTAACGACTCGATCGGTCGTTTTGAGATCTACCACGTCGTTCAGCAGTCTGAGGCCATGAACACCTTCATTTCAGGTATTATGACTTGTACGCGTGGTCGAAATTAAGTTTCGGGAAATTCAGAGTTGATTTGGAAAGAGAATTCTCATTTCAGAATCATAAAGTTGAAAGAATTAACCAGGATTAGAATTTTGAGTAAATGACCTCGGAATCGGGATCTGAAGGTTCCAACAAATTCATATGATGATTTCAGACTTGGGCGTATGCCCGGATTGGGTTTTGGATGACCCGGGAGCGTTTTGGCGCCTATTGTGGAAAGTAGCATTTTGAAAGAAATTTCATAAGTTTGGGTTGAAGTGCATTTTAGTGATATCGATGTCCATTTGAGATTCCGATTCTGGGAGCAGCTCCGTATGGTGATTCTGGAGTTGGGAGCGCTATTAGAAGTGAATTCGGAGGTCCGTAGGTCAATTTGGAGCCATTTGGCTAAAGATAAAAATTTGAAGGTTTTTGAGAAGTTTGACCGGAAGTGGACTTTTTGATATCAGGGTCGAAATCCGATTCTAAAAGTTGGAGTAGATCTCTTATGTCGAATATGACTTGCGCACAAAATTTGAAGTCAATCGGACATGATTTGATGGGTTTAAACATCAGAAGTAGAAGTTTAAAATTCTAATGTTCATAAAGCTTGGATTGGAGGTTGATTTGTGGTTTTAGCGTTGTTTGATATAATTTGAGGACTTGAGCAAGTCCGTAATGTGTTTTGTGACTGGTTGGTATGATTGGTTGGGGTCCCGGGGGCCTCAGGAGGATTCCGGATGGTTGACGGATCGAAAAAGTAAATTCTTGGAAAGGCTGAAGTTGCTGGTATCTGGTGTAACCGCACTTGTGAGGGGTTGGCCAAAGGTGCGGAGCCGCAAAAAGCGGCTAGGAGGGCACAAATGCGGTTTTGGGTCAGGAGTGAAGGGACCGCAAAAGCGGTAAAATAGCTGCAGATGTGGTTTTGGACTGGAGGAGAAGGGACCGCAGATGCGGTCATATTTCCGTAGATACAGAACCACACCTGCGACAGAGAAGACGGAGAAGCGAAAAAAGGGCAGCCTGGGAAGGACCACATATGCGGTAATGGGGCCGCACCTGCGGAACCGCAGAAGCGGTCGAGGGACCGCAGGTGCGGAAGGTGCTGGAGGCAGAAAGGTGTTTTTAAAATCGGGTTTTGGCCATTTTCTCTCATATTTTCTTGGCTTGGGCGATTTTGGGAGAGCTTCAAGTGGATTTTTCTTCATCAACGATAAGGTAAGTTAATCCCATCCATCTTGAGTTAAATACATCGATTATGTATAGATTTTAGTATGTAAATGAGTAGAAATTTGGGGTTTTGGCAGAAAGAACTAGAAATTTATATTCTTGGAATTTGACCACGATTTTGGGTATGGAATTTAGAGAAAATTATATATTTGAGTTCGTGAGGCCATGCGTAAACTTATTCTTCAAAAATTTTAGAAATACGGGCAAGTGGGCCCAAGGGCATTTTCGTTAACTTTACGATCGGGTTTAGGAATTGTTATAAATTTGGTTCTAATGAATAATTGAGTATATATTAATGGATTGGTATCATTATTGGCTAGCTTTGGAGCTTCGCTCATCGATTTGAGTCTTCGGAAGGGCGTGGAATGTCGGTTATGGATCTCCGGAGCGAGGCGAGTCCCCTTTCTAACCTTGTAAGAGGGAATTGTCCCCATATGTGAATTAATTGGTTAGGTGCTCCTATTTGTGGGGGCTACGCACGCACGAGCTGACGTGAGTCCGTGCATAGCTACTATTATGTTTAAGTCCGGGTAGTCTAGGACCCAAAAGCATGCTATACTTGGAATATTTATAATCTTATTGATAGCTCGAATTGCTTAAACCACATCGAATTAATAAATCCATTCTCAAAAGGATTTGAATTCTTTTCTTAAATTGTTAAAAGAAAAGTGGCTTTCATTTGAATAATGATTCCCCGATAAATTCTTAATTGGCTATTTGAGCATGTATTTTTATGTGTACCTGCGTCGCATGAATGATTCGCAAGCAGGGTGATTGTTTATTTTATGTTGACCGCGTCACATGGATAGTTCGCGATCGGGGTAATAGATGCATCTATGGTTCGAGCCATTCCACCCTCTCCAGTGCACAATTTACTTTTATGTTGGATAGGGATGTACGTCCCATGGTGATTATTTGCGCATGCTGGTATTGTTGCCTTGAACTTATTAAAGTTGTTATTGCCTCTTCATGGCTTGAAAATATTTGGATAAATAATGAAAAGATACTTTTGAAAATTTCCTATAAACGAATTAATTGTTTACTCATTTCCTTTTATTGGATTAACAATCATGTTTATAGAAATCCACGATTTAATGTATTATTGACATCATTATTGGACCACTAGTAAGTGTCAAAGTCGACCATCTCGTCTCTACTTTTTCGATATTAGACGGGATACTCATTGAGTACACGTTGTTTTCGTACTCATACTACAATGCTGTGCATTTTTGTTGCACAAGTTCATGTGTTGTTAGTGGCCTATTAGGCGTAGTAGCGCGGATGATTCTGGGACTAGGTGAGTTGCATTGTTCGAGGCAGCCCGCAGCTAGTATAGTCCCTTTCCAGCATAATATATTTACTTTCTGTCCACTGTATTCCGAATGGATGTCGCATTTTATTTCTGTCTTAGTAAATGTTCATGCACTTGTGACACCGAGTTCTGGGATAGTTTTGAGATATTTTGTATTAATTGATTATCATTTAATTCAAATTGAAGCAGTTATCATTCTTTTTTTTTATAAAAATTGAAGGAAAAGCTTAGTTTTCAAGATTGTTAAAATGAGAACTTCAACAAGTAATTTGGTTGGCTTGCCTGACAGAGGTGTCCGGCGCCACCACGACCCTTAGTGGAGTTTGGGTCATGACAACATGGTACCAGAGCACTAGGTTCCTAGGGTCTCACGAGTCATGAGCAAGTCTAGTAGAGTCTCGCGGATCGGTACGAAGACGTCTGTACTTATCCTCGGGAGGTCGTAGGAGTCTTAGGAGTACATCCCTTCTTGATTCCTTATCGTGCGATTTGATCCTTGGAGGCGTATGCCTTTAATTCATTCCTATTCAATCATGTGCGATGCGAACTGCTTCTTATAAATCGAGAATTGAAGAATTGTTATGGTACTACCGATGTGGTGCGGGATGTTTCTCTTGGTATAGATGATCGGATTATTATCGCCCCTGTGTAGAAGAATATTTTATTGTTTCAGCCTAGTAGTGGTATTTCTGAGGGCTTTGAGGCTAGGCAAAAGTTGCCATGATGCTTACGAACGATTGTTCCGCAGTATTGATATGATGGTAGGATGTTTGCCTACTTGTCAGGGCAGTGAATGACTTGAAGGGAAGTTTTAGTGTGTGATTCAAAGATTTAATATTTTACTTCCAGCGGGGGAAAGGCAATCAGACTAATATGCGCAAATTTGGGATGATGGAGTAACAAGGCTTGCTATTTGTGAGCGTGGAGAAATTCTCATATTTGATGAGGTGTCATTGTCCTTGTTGAACGTACTAAGTTTGCCGGTGTTATGACCTTTCACAATTTGCCTTTGGGGAAAGCTATTGTGAAATAGTATAAAAAATGCGGCTGTCAGATATCGCAGGGTGCGGTAGTTCAGGGTTGAATCAGTGTTTCTAATGTCGAAAGTTAGCAGCAATTGTGGGTTCAAGTGCCACGAAGATAGATTTTAATTAAGGCAGCAACTGAGTAGCAAAGGATGAGGAAAGGCATGTGGGAAGTGTCAGGCCGTAGCTAAAATTTCTAGAAGGCCGAGTATAAGAGGCCGAGGGTCAAGAAATCGATTAAGGGTATGGGTTCCTCCAAAGTGGGAGAGTGGCGGAGTTGCACATGGGCTATTATGCGGTAGGAGATTTTGATATAACGGGAAGGAACTGCCAGAAAAGAAGAATGATACAACATAACTTTGAATTGGAAGAATGTTGCCGCACATTTAATTGATGTCCACAAGGGGTGAATGGACATGTGCAGCTAGAGAGTGAGCTCAGACTCAGGATGGATTATTGATGTCTTAGTAATTGTACCTTGTGCAGTAGCGTTAGAAGATGTCGGGAAGTGATTTCTACACGTGGGTTGTTCCTATAAGCAGGTTAGCGGTTGCGGGGTTGGTAAGGCTTCCGCGAAGAATTCTATTAGTTATACAGCGAAGGGATCGATTGTGCGACTATTGTTGAAGATTTAAAGGATTTGCAGAAAGATTTCGAGAATGTTGGCAGTTGATTGCGCAAGGTTATGCCAATAAGAGATAAGGGATCCCGGTGAATTCCAGAGTTATGTAATAGTGACTTCGAGCTAAGTGGGAGAGTCCCACCGTCTTTGATTGGGTTGCGTAGTTAACTACTTGCGAGGTTTCTAGTTATTAGCATATTAATGGGCTATTTCAGCTACAGGAAAGGACCATAAGTGGTAAATTGAGCAGGCAATTGTTAAAAGTGTGCTATGGTTGGCCTTATTGGCTCATGTTCAAATTTGGAAAGGATTCAAGATTTGTGCTTAGTATAGATGCGAGTTCCCTGGAAGCTCATCTGGGAACACTTCAAGAAACTCGTTCACAACCGGCATGGACTCGAGGGCAGACATTTCTGACGTGGTGTCCGCCACCCGGACCAAATGATAGATACATCCCTTTTTAATCATCTTTGAAGCTTTAAGGTAGGAAATAAACCTACCCTTCGGCACCACACCATTCCCCTTCCACTCGATAACCGGCTCATTGGGGAACTCGAATTTCATGACTCTCGTTCGGCAGTCAAGCTTAGCAAAGCACGAATAAAGCCAGTCCATTCCCATGATTACATCAAAATCTACCATTCCAAGCTCAATAAGATCGGCCGTGGTAATGCGACCATACACCGTGATGACACAATTCCTATAAACTCGTGAGGCTGTAATAGAATCACCAACCGGAGTCGATATAGAGAACGACTCATGAAGCTGTTTGGGTTCTATCCTAAAACTTGAAGCAATGAATGGGGTGACTTAAGACAAAGATGACCCCGGATCAATAAGAGCATAGCAATCAATGGCCTGAACAGACAAGATACCGGTAACAACATCTGGAGAAGCCTCAGCATTCTGGCGACCACTCAAAGCATAGAACCGGCTAGGTCCACCCCTGCCACGAGCTCCACCCCTAGCTGCACCACGCCATGCTAGAGCTGGAGGACGCACGGATGATGTACCAACTGAAGACCCGGATGACTGGGCAGATCCCCTACCCATACCCTGACTGGGCGCACGGCAGTCCCATTGGATGTGACCTCTCAACCAGTACCTATAACATATCGGGACATCCAAATAGCAAGTCTCTGTATGGAACCTCCTACACTTGGGGCATGTAGCTCTCCTCTGCTGCTGGGACCTCACTCCTAGATGACCGGACTGACGGGACCTCCTGTTGTCTGAACCTGGTCTCGAGTGACTGCTCTACTGGTAACTGTGCACACATGGCGGTGCACTCACTGAGGACTGAGCATATGACTGGGATGACCCTGATGACCCTCTTCCCGGAACTGGTCTCCCTGAATGACCCATTGACTGGGCCCTGCTGCTACTCTCCCTTTCTGCCCGTATCTTCAACTTTCTAGCCTCTGTGGCCTGAGCGAATCATACGATCTTTCCATAATTCATTTCTGAGTGCAAGGCCGCTGTAGCAGCCTCATTCACCACCAAAGGACTAAGACCCTACACGAAACGCCGAACTCGAGCATCCATGGTCGACACTAACTGAGGAGCATACTTGGACAACCTCACAAACTCCATATGGTACTCCCAAACACTCATGCTGCCCTGCTTGAGAACCTCGAACTCAGTGGCACGAGATGCCATTGTCTCAGCAGGCAAGAAGTGGTCCATAAAGGCATCTACAAAGTCATCCCATCTCGCCGGAGGTCTTCCCTCCTCACGGGAATCCTCCCACATCTCGAACCACGAACGCGCTGCTTCCCTTATGAAGCCAACTCAACCCCCTCTGTCTCTGTAGCCTTCATCACTTGGAGGGTCTTGTACATCTCATCAAGGAAATCCTGCGGATCGGCCTCTGGGTCTGTGCCTGAAAACTCTGGAGAGGCCAATCGTAGAAACTGGTGGACTCTGGAGCTAGCAGAATCTCCCTGTCCACTGGAGGACACAGGGGCATTATGAGATCTCTGGGTCTGGGCGGCCACTAACTGGTTCAACATACGAATGGCTCCTCTAAGGTCCCCATCAGAAACCCCGGGACCAAAATCTGGAACAGTATCAGGATTAGGAGTATCGGCGGGAGGGATGGGGCCACCCTCTGCCACAACTGGAATAGGAATGCTTGGATCTGGAATAGATGGGCCGGGCAGATTCGAGGACGAGGAGTCACTCTTACCCACAACATCAGGTACATGATTCATGGACACACTTGGGGTAGCGTCGATCCCAAGGCCGAGTCTAGCTTTCTTCTTAGGAGCCATTTCTAAAAATTTCGGAACAAAGCACGAGTTAGACATAGATACTTCCACCTTCCACTTCACCGCACGATATGGAATAACAAAAGAAGAGGATAGTTTCCTAAATGCCCGTGTAGCCCCCTACTTATAGATGTGGTCGACAACACACCGATAAGAAGGGATCTACTAGGCACGGCTCCGAGACATCCTAGGAATCTTTTAAGACCTGAGGCTCTGACACCAGGTTTGTCACGCCCCGAATCCGAGGGACGTGACAGGCGCTCGACCGGGTAGCCCCAGTCAAGCGGACCTGAGTGCCTCTCCTACCCAACGTGTTACCCCGCATTCTTCATTACTTATTAGCCAAGAGAAATAACCATTTTCAAACCAAAAACCTTTCTATCATAAAACATACATATGGTACATGATTTCTTAGTGTGGTTTACACTTTACATAACCCAACATGCAAGATACATATTACATAAGTTCATGACCCACATTTCCTGTCTACGGAGCCTCTAAACATGAAAAGGGATGATATCGCACTTGCCGGTAACAAGACTCCGGCTATACCTTATACAAATACCAAAATAAGACTCCAGAATAAAGGCAGCATGAGCCACGCAGGGCCCCGAAAGGAAAGGCGCTCACCAATTCAGCTGGCGGGAAGGGATGAAGAGCTACGGTCGGTGGACTGGAGTACCTGCTATGGATCCACCTACAATCATAACACGAATGTAGTACTCCCGGCAAAAGGGACGTCAGTACACTTGAATTGTACTGGTATGTATGAACAAACTTGCTCCAAGTAAACTCAAGCCATATACAAGTAGGTAACAGTAATAGAAACAACAATCAAATGCACAAGGAAAGGAACAATCAAGCCAAACAAGTTTTCAATCTCTCCTGTTTTCCCCTTCCACAATTCCACACCAATGATTTCACAATTTGCTCAAATATGTATTTCAATAGTGATTTCGATCACTTTTCCACCCTTATTACCTCGGCCACCCTTATCACCACAACCTACACCTTATAATTTCATGTTGCGGCGCGCAACTCGATCCCACCGTACAGTCACAATTCACCAATCAACACAACAAAAATCAACAATTCACAAAGATCAACAACAACACATCTTAAGAAATAACATCAACAATTTACACATATTTCCATAGCCATCAATACCATTTTCCGTCATATCCAACGACTCACATGTGTTTTACATCACAACAATAGTTGCCCACAATAAGCCATAGATGTGGTTATCACAGTTATTCCAGTTGCATCATTTACGATTTTCTTTTGTCATTTGTTCCTCATTTCTTACCACAAGCACAAGCACAATAATTTCATGAATAAGCCACACAGATATCACATACCAAACATTCGTACGCCACACAATGTGATTCTACAAAGATCAAGGTTATCCGTACATACCTGGAGCCGAATCCCCTTTTTAATATCTGCTTCCAACTTTACCAAAAAGCCTGGCAACGTCAATCTAGTGCATAAATTAATACATATTTCTTAGAATCAAAGTTCAGAATCACTACACAAACATATTTAGGTTATCAACCCTCCTTTACACAATTCTTTACTCCCACCTAATTACTCTTACTAGATTTTAGGTTTTAATAGACATGCATGAGTGTTTAAACTTCCATTTTTCAGGCCTGGGCGATGTTGGAAAATCAAATTGATGAAGATGAGACTTCCTCTCTCATGAACCCTCTCTCCCTGCTCTCTAGTTTTATCAGAAAAATGTGTAAAAATAAAGGTTTGAGGTGATTTATTGAAGAAGAGATCGGGTTGAAAAATTAGAAAATCTGGAGCCGAGTCGGGTCTGCGGTCGCACTCTGCGATCGCAGAGTGGAAATGCGGTCCGCATAATGGACCGCAAAAGTGCTCCTAAAATCTGACTTCTCTACCTGGGTTTATGACAGAAATGCGGTCCGCATTTCTATTCAGCGGTCGCATAATGCACCGCAGAATTGACCTTCACAAATCTTTGAGGAATTTATGCGACGATTATGCGGTCCGCATATTGATTATGCGATCGCATAATAGACCGCATTTTCAACATCAATTTCAACTAACTCACTGGTTAACTCTGCTGCAGAAATGCGATCCGCATACCTAATCTGCGACCGCATTCTGGACTGCAAAATGGCAATTTTCCGAAAAATTTTGATTCTTGATTTTAAGTGCAAAATCAGTAAAAAGGGTCCGAACCGCGACGAGAATTCTACGCATTCCTAACACATATTCGGAACTTGGCACTACGAGCTACTAGATTTTGAGCACAAAATTTTACGGGCCTTACAAATCCCGGCAAGGGAACAATCACAACAAGTCAAACGTCCCGACAAGGGAGAGTCAACTATAACCAATCCTATTCAGCTTCTTCTTGGCACAACTAATATCAATATGCAGATGCAACTTTCATAGGATCAAACAAGAGTACACAATTAGCAAAATTAAGACTCATGTTCATGATTGACACCGATGCATGGATACTCGTCACCATGCCCATACGTCGTACCCAACACAAAACAAATATCAATTATGACTCAACTCCTAATCCCTCAAGCTAGGGTTAGACCGAACACTTACCTCAACTTCCACGGCCAATTCAATCCTCAACAACCACTTTACCTCTTGAATCCGACTCCAACTCAACCAAATCTCTGCAATAATGACTTCACGTTACCAATATGTGCTATACAAATCAAACCCAATGTCTAATTATAGCTTTTTCATCCATTTACCCCAAAAGGTCAAGAATGCCCCCGAGCCCACATGGTCAAAACCCGAGGTTCGAACCAAAACCCGATTACCCATTCCCCCATAAACTCAGACATATAATTTATTTTGGAATCGGCCTCGAATTGAGGTCCAAAACCCCCAATTTTAGAAAACCTAGGTTCTACCAAAAATTCCCAAATTTCCCCACTAAAATCCTTGTTTTGAAGTTGAAATTATGTTTAAAGATGTTAAGGAGTAAAGAAAATGAGTTAGAAATCACTTACCAATTATTTTGGAGAAGAAGAATCGTTTGGAAAATCGCCTCTTATTTTTTTGGGTTTTGAAAAAGTGAAAAAAATGACTAAAATTCCCGGCCTCATATACCCCCTAAAGACCCAGCGCGGACCGTGCAAAATGCACCGTGGCCGCACTGAAGAACTGGAAAATTACAACTCTCTGAACCCTCCAGCGCGGACCGCACAAAAATGGAATTCGGCCGCGCTGGTTGACCTGGATAATGCTAGCTATCTGAAGTTAGCTACACTGACCGCGCATGGACGACCGCAGACCGCGCTAAGGAGACCACGCTAAGTCGATCGCGGCCGCGCAGCACGCACCGCGGTCGCGCTGGAGCCTGCAACTGCTCTGAGCCTGCAACGTCTGCTATTTCTATGTCTAAGTCCTCCCGGGGCCTACTCAAAACTCACCTGAGCCCTCGGTACTCCAAACCAAACATACACATAACTTCAGAAACACAGTACGGACTCATCCGTGCGATAAAATTGCCAAAACAACATCATTAACATCAAATTAGGCCTCAAGACCCATGACTTCCTTTCAAATTTTCATAAAACATCAAGTTTAGAATTTTTAGTCCAAAACATGTCAAACGATGTCCGAATTCAACCAAACTTACAGAAGGCGCTTAAACCATATATAAGACTTGTACTGGGCGTCAGAACAAAAATACGAGCCCGATACCACAGTCTTTTAATCAAATTTCATTTCCAATTTCCTTAATTATTTTCAAAAAATAATTTCACACAAAAATTCATTTCTCGGGCTTGGGACCTTGGAATTTGATTCCGGGCATACACCCAAGTCCCATATTTTCCTACAAACCCTCCGGGACCCTCAAATCAGGGGTTTGGGTCCGTTTTCAAACTTAATCAATTAAATACCAAGATTTAACATTTTTCTCAAAAATTTCATATTTAAACTTCCGGCTACGCATCCAGCGCACACAAATCGAGGTTACCCCAAATGAGGTTTCCAGGGCCTCAGAAGTACAGGGTGAGTAAGGAAACAAGTGATAACCCCTTTGGGTTGTCACATTCTCCACCTCTAAAATAACCGTTCGTCCTTGAACGGACAAAAAAAGGAAGTACCTGAGTCAGGAAAAAGATGGGGATAACAATTCCACATATCAGACTCGGACTCCCAGGTCGATGCCTCAGGAGGCTGACCACTCCACTGAACATGAACAAAAGGAAAACTCTTGGATCTTAACTGGCGAACCTGCCGGGCTAGAATCGCTACCGGCTCCTCCTCATAGGACAAGTCCTTGTCCAACTGGACAATACTGAAGTCTAACATGTGGGTAGGATTGCCATGATACCTCCGAAGCATGGATACATGAAAAACTAGATGCACGACTGATAAGGCCATCTCCAACCTTGCCCCATTTTTTGTCCCCAAAATGGGGATTTCTCCATTTTGGGGACAACTTACTCCAACCATTCCCCCATTTTTCCCCCAAACTTTTTTATATTCTTCTCTCTCTTCTATATTATATTATTATATTTCATTTCAATTTCATTTTTTAATTTCCATTAAACAAATTTCATCTTTTATTTTATTAATTTGTAATTTCCATAATTAAAAAAATT
>MU683260.1:96412-128283 GCA_026770625.1 Nicotiana glauca
GGTTATATGGCCATCTCTCTTTTAAAGTAAACGGTGTCGTATTAGGGGTTGGAGAATCTGAGCCATTGATACATTTTAATCCAACGGTCCAAGGTAAACATTATATCTTTAATATATCAAAAAATCGATTAACCCTAAAACATTCTTACTTCTCTTCTTCTTCTCTAGATTAGCCGCCACCAAACACCCTCACAGACCCCGCCGGAACCCTACCGGCGGGAGACGGTACCTACGCCAACCAGTCCACAAATAACACTCCAGAACCACCTTTAACCCCTGATTCTACCCCTTAACTCCTTTTTCTTCGAATCCCCTTCCTTTGTCTCGAATATTCAAAAAAGTGTCACCGGAACCCTAACTCCGGCGAACACTAGTTCAACCAATCAAGCCCAAAATCACACCAGACCTTCTCTTTGACACCCTCAACCTAGTTTTGAAGGTCTTGAGCCTTAAAGGTCACTAGATGGCTCGAATCAAAGGTTGAAGCTTCTTCGGTGACCCAAAAATCAAGAAATTGGCATCAAAATTTCCCCGTTCTTCGTGTGAATTCTGAGGATTGAAAGACTATTCAAGAAAACAAAAGAAAAGATAAAAGCTAAGTTCTTTTCTCTTCTGTTTCTTATTTTGTCTGTGCATGTGTGTTTCTTCGCATGATTAGTTGATCACAATTAGGGTTTATCTTTTTATATTTTAGTTCTTAGGTTATGGATTCTGATTTCGTTTAAGAAAAAAATAAATTTGACATTAAATCTCAAATTAATTAGATTTTTGTTTGCAAAATACCTTTAATTTGTTTTGTCCAAAATAGTCGATTTTGTTAATTAGAGTTGATTTTTGGTTCTAATATTTGTTAGTATTAATTAGTTGGTATTAATTAGTTTGAATATTTGTTAGTATCTTTTTGGAGTAACTAATAAAGAATAAGGATAAAACTGAATTAAAAGAGGGACCATAGCGTAATTAACAAAGTTTGAACTTTCCTCCAAAATTAAATCTATAAATAGGCATCAATGGGCATCATTTGATAAGTTTGGCAATCTGAAATATTTCTCAAGTAATTTCTGCTATTCTAGATTAGAATTCTCAATATTCTTCAGTACAAAAACTCAAAAACATCAGACTTAACAGAAAAATATCCAAAATCCATTATTTCATTGATCTAAATTCAACTTGAAGGCTGTTTTGTTGATTGTTTCTGATTCTGGTGATTGAAAGGCTGGAATTTCGTTTTGAAACTGGTCAATTATGTTCTCCTGGTCTATATCTTCTATTGTTAGTTGAAATCTGGTGGTGTTGAGGCTGTGATTGATACTTGCTGCATTAATTCTTGTTGTTGTTGCTGATTTTTAGAGATCTAATTCTCTCTTTTCTCACATACTCTTATCAGTTACACATTTGCCTTCGTTGATGTAATTTTGAGCTGGATCAGCAAAATAAAACATCCATTTACTGATTTAAATTTCATCAGTAGTTCTTATGTTTTAAGTTTGGATTAGATCTATATAGATACAGCAATTAAATCTAAAATTTGTATTTGATAGGAGTAGTCTAAGTTTGTATTGGACTGTATAGATTATCATGTTTCGAATTCATGTGATTACTAGTAGTATTTAGTTTTAAACTAGGTTGATGGAATAATTTCATAACTGATCTGTTCTGATTTGTACGAACGTCAATTTGAAGTTCTAATTAAAAATAGATAATTGTTGTAAAGGATTGTTTTTATAAAAAAGGGCAGTTCAATTAAATTTAGGCATCTGCAGATTAGTTACATATTTGGTACTGAAACAGTATGTTCATTTTATTTCAAAGGTATTGAGAATTAATTTATGGCTTTAGCTCTATATTAAAGGTATACAATTCCGGATTTGAACGTGAAATGCAAACCTAAAATTAGTTGAAACATTGAAATATTTGGCAAATTGTCCTGACTCAACGTATGAGTCACACGGCCAATCCAGTGGTTATTGTAGTAAAGTTAAAATCAGACTTTGAAAATTGTTCATTAATATTGAGCCTCAGTTCGTTTGTCATAGGCCAATTTCCAAATTGTTAATCATTTTGCGTTTGGGCCTGGGCTAAGATATTTGATAAATTAGCTTGATTTGCGAAAGCCTGAGTGTAATGCATCTTCGACGGGCTTATCTGGGAGACCAATGGTTAGACTGCAGTGCAAATTTACCACTTGGTCCAGTAATAAATTGATAGGACTGTTTCTTAAAGAAAGAAAACATAGTTTACTTTAAGATTAACCTTTTAATAAAATGATGAGACGAGCCTCGTCAAATCAAATACACAATTGCGGGGCCCTCAATAATTGCTTAAATAAAATGCTTAGAAATTCGGGACGGACCGTTTAGCAAATTTTACGGTCTTCCCCAAAGATAATAAATGCGTAGTCGCTTTAGGCGCGTATGTTAATAATATTACCTTCCCAAATATGGGCGCACATTTATGTGACCAAAATCCAAATCTCAACGAAGTTGAAATGTGTTAAAAGCCACGGGCGTACTGGTACGGCGTGGTTCGAGATACATTTTCACGACATTATAATTCTTATAAAATAAATAATAAATAGAATAAAGTGAGTTATTAATAAAAGACACATAAAAATAGAACATGTATGGAAATAAGATAAAATCAAATACGACAGTTGAGCGACTGTGCTAGAACTACGGAATCCGGGAATGCCTAACACCTTCTCCCGGGTTAACAGAATTCCTTATCCGGATTTTTGGTTCGCAGACTGCTAATAGAGTCATATTTTCCTCGGTTCGGGATTCAACCGGTGACTTGGGACACCATTAATCTCCCAAGTGGCGACTCTAAATAAATAAAAATAAATCCCGTTACGACTGTCCTTTAAGTGGAAAAACTCCTTTATGCCCTTCGCGGGGTGTATTAAAACTCGTAAAAAAGGAGGTGTGACAATAGAGTCACCCACTGGTGTAGACACATATAGAGGAATACCCAAAGAATCACTAGGCATGACCAAGCATGGTGCAAAATAAGATGAAACATATGAAAACGTAGACCCTAGATCAAATAGTATTGAAGCATCTCGATCAAAAACCAGAACCATACCTGTGATGACATCATCTGAAGCATCAGTCTCGGGCCTGGTCTGAAGAGCATAACAACGGGGCTGGGCCCTACTACCCTGAGCTGTATCCCTAGGTCGATCTGCTGCTAGCTGACCTCTACCTCTACGACCTCTACCTCCACCTCTAGTACCTCTACTCCCGCCTTTAACAGGCTGGGTGGCCTGTGGAACATCTGGTGCCTGGATCATAGGACGGGGACCCTACTGTTGAGAACTGCTCGAAGCTCGAGGGCAATACCTAGAAATGTGCCTCGTGTCGACACAAGTGAAACAAGCCCTTGGTGGATAGCCCTGAAAACTCTGAAGCGGCGATGCACTGATAGGTGTTGATGGTGCACTGTAAAGCTGCTGGTCCGAATGCTGCCCACGAAAACCACGATCACTTGGGGCACCCTGAGAAACCTGGAGGGCTCACTGGAAAGGCCTAGAAGGCTGATCCCTATCATATGAATCTCTGCCTCCAGATGAGGCACCACTAAATTGGCCTGACTGACAGGGCCTCTTGTCTTCTCTATGACCACCCTCTGTGGCAATACCATCTCGATCCTCTAGGCCACATTAGTTGTCCCCTGAAAAATGATATCACTTCCCGCCTCGCTAGCCATCTGGAGACAAATAGGCTGTATGAGTCCATCAATAAACTGTCTCACTCTCTCTCTCTCTCTCTCTCTTAGTGGGAAGTATGACAAGAGCTTGGCGAGCTAGATCAATAAACCTGGTCTCACATTGAGTGACCGTCATAGAACCCTGCTGGAGGCACTCAAACAGCCTCCGATAAGCATCCCTCTGAGTAACGGGGAGAAACTTCTCCAGAAATAACTCTGAAAACTAATCCCAAGTCAGATACGGCGACCCTGCTGGTCTGGCTACACAGGAATCCCTCCACCAAGTCTTGGCGGATCCAGATAGACGGAATGCAGCAAAATCAACTCCATTGGACTCCACAATGCCCATGTTCCGAAGAACCTCATGGCAACTATATAAGAAATCCTAGGGGTCCTCAGAAGAAGCACCGCTGAAAGTAGTAGTGAAGAGCTTGGTGAACCTATCCAGCCTCCAAAAAGCATTTGCGGACATAGCCGCTCCATCGCCGGTCTGAGCTACTAACCCCGGCTGAACTGCCACAGCTGGCTGAACCACTGGAATCTGACCCTGGGGAGCTACCTGC
Organism: Nicotiana glauca; assembly: GCA_026770625.1. Classification (NCBI taxonomy): domain Eukaryota; kingdom Viridiplantae; phylum Streptophyta; class Magnoliopsida; order Solanales; family Solanaceae; genus Nicotiana; species Nicotiana glauca. Next base: position 100,684 of record MU683260.1, read on the forward strand.
TCCGAAGTACGTATAGTAGGAGTCTAGGCTCCTCCTCCAACTTGAGAAGTGGCTGGCGCTACAGGAAGCAATCCTGCTCGGGTGACACTCTCCATGAGGCCCACCAATCGGACCAAAGCATCCTGAAGAACTGGTGTAGCAATAAATCCCTTTGGGACCTGAGCTGGGCCCACTAGAATTGTTGCGACTGGGGCTGAGCTCTGCCTCTACCTCGGCCTCTAGCGCGACCTCGTCTTTTATCCCTAGCGGGAGCTGCCTGGGGCTCGGACTACTGATCAGTAGATGAGGAAGCGCGTGTTCTTGCCATCTACGAGAAAACAGAGTAGAAGATTAATTAGCATTGAGAAACCAAACCGCACGACAATAAAGAACAAAGGAGAGATTTTTCCTAACTTGGCAGCCTCTATGTAACCTAGTGCTCTGTATCAATCCCTCAGACTCTACTAAGTTTGTCCGTGAGTTGTGAGACCTATGTAACCTAGTGCTCTGATACCAACTTGTCACGACCCAGATTTCCCACCCTCAGGAGCTGTGATGGCGCCTACTCGTAGAAGCTAGGCAAGCCACATTGAATTACTTTTCGTTTACAACATAACCCCATTTTAACAATTTATAGCGACAATATAAACAACGAAATTAAATAGTAGCAGAAGTTTTAATCATAGAAACTGAATCAAAATGTGGAATAGTCAATATAAGCCTCGACCTAAGACTGGTGTCACACTACTCACGAACTACTAAGAAATACTAAATACAAATGTCAGAAAGAACACATAATCTATTTGTCTCGAATACAAGGAGGCAACAGACTAAAAGAGAGAATAAGGGAGATGCCGGGGCCTACGGACGCCTGCAAGGCTACCTCGGGTCTCGCCGGACTGAAGGCCTGCTCCCGAACTAATGCTGCTGCTGCTCGAAACCTGGACCTGTTCAAATAGCATAGAGTGTAGCATTAGCACAATCGACCCCATGTGCTGGTAAGTGTCTGACCTAACCCCGGCGAGGTAGTGACGAGGCTAGGACCAGACTTCAAAAAATCCTATGCAGATATATATATACAACTACAACGGAAAAAGTAGCAAGAACATAACAATTTATGCTAGGCAGGGGAGCATGCTTCAGGGGTAACAGATAGAAATAAAATATCATGAATAATGGAACGTGCATCTACAACTTAACTTCTACCAAGGCAACTTTCATATTCAACTCATCTCGTTGCAGGCGTGCAACCGATCCCATTTCTCAATATCTCGTGGTAAGCGTACCACCCAGTCCCATTTCAATATATCATGTGTGGTAGGCGTACCACTCGCTCCCATTTTAATATATCATGTGTGGTAGGCGCAACACTCACTCCCATTTCAATATATCATGTGTGGTAGGCGTACCACTCGCTCCCATTTCAATATATCATGTGGCAGGCGTACCACTCGCTCCCAATACTTTCAACACAGTACACAATACAATCCCGACAAGGGAACAATCACAACAAGTCAAATGTCCCGACAAGGGAAAGTCAGCTATAACCAATCCTATTCAACTTCTTCTTGGCACAACTAATATCAATATTCAGTCACAACTTTCATAGGATCAAACAAGAGTACAGAATTGGAAAAATTAAGACTCACGGTCATGCTCGACACCGACACATGGATACTCGTCACCATGCCCATACGTCGTACCCAACACAAAACAAATAGCAATTATGACTCAACTCCTAATCCCTCAAGCTAGGGTTAGACCGAACACTTGCCTCAACTTCCACAGCCAATTCAATCCTCAACAACCACTTTCCCTCTCGAATCCGGCTCCAACTCAACCAAATCTATGCAATAATGACTTCACATTATCAATATGTGCTAAACTAATCAAACCCAATGTTTAATTATAGCTTTTTCAACCATTTACCCCAAAAGGTCAAAAATGCCTCCGGGCCCGCATGGTCAAAACACGAGGTTCGAACGAAAAACTGATTGCCCATTCCCCCATGAACTCAGATATATAATTTATTTTGGAATCGGACCTCGAATTGAGGTCCAAAACTCCCAATTTTAGAAAACTTAGGTTCTACCCAAATTTCCCCATTAAAATCCTTGTTTTGAAGTTGAAATTATGTTTAAAGATGTTAAGGAGTAAAGAAAATGAGTTATAAATCACTTACCAATCGTTTTGGAGAAGAAGAATCGTTTGGAAAATTGCCTCTTATGTTTTGGGTTTTGAAAAAGTAAAAAAAAATGACTAAAATTCTCGACCTTATATACCCCCTGAAGACCCAGCACAGACCGCGGAAAATGCACCGCGGCCACACTGAAGAAATGGAAAATTACAACTCTCTGAACCCTCCAGCGCGGACCGCACAAAATGGAACGCGGCCGCGCTGGTTGACCTGGATAATGCTGGCTCTCTAAAGTTAGCTACGCGGACCACGCATGGACGACCGCGGCCATGCAGCTTCCACCGCAGACCGCACTAAGGCAACCGCAGCCGCGCAGCATGCACCGCGGACTGCGCTAAGGCGATCGCGGGCGCGCTGGAGCCTGCAACTCCTCTGAGCCTACAACATCTGCTATTTCTAAGTCTAAGACCTCCTGAGGCCTACGCAAAACTCACCCGAGCCCTCGGGGCTCAAAACCGAACATACACATAACTCCAAAAATACCCTACGGATTCATCCGTGAGATCAAGTCGCCAAAACAACATCATTAACCTCAAATTGGGCCTCAAGACCCATGACTTCCTTTCAAATTTTCATAAAACATCAAGTTTAGAGTTTTTAGTCCAAAACACGTCAAACGACGTCCTAATTCAACCAAACTTATAGAAGGTGCTTAAACCATATATAAGACTTGTACCGGGCGTCGAAACCAAAATACGAGCCCGATACCACAGTCTTTTAATCAAATTTCATTTCCAATTTCCTTAATTATTTTCAGAAAACAATTTCACACAAAAATTCATTTCTCGGGCTTGGAACCTCAGAATTTGATTTCGGGCATACACCCAAGTCCCATATTTTCCTACGGACCCTTCGGGACCGTCAATTCACGAGTCTGAATCTGTTTGCCCAAAACGTTGACCAAAGTCAAACTTAATCAATTAAATACCAAGATTTAACATTTTTCTCACAAATTTCATATTTAAACTTCCGGCTACGTGCCCGGACTGTGCACACAAATCGAGGCAACCCCAAATAAGGTTTCCAGGACCTCAGAAGTACAGGGTGAGTAAGGAAATAAGTGACGATCCCTTTGGGTCATCACAACAAGGAGAGAAAGGGGCAGCGGCAGCTCAGGCAGTCACAGTGGTGGCGCGGGGTTGGGGGATTGATTTGTGTGCGAAAAATAGAGAAGGGGTGGGGAATGTGTTGAGAGAGAGATGGGGAAATTTTGTTTTTGAAAATAAGAGAATGGGAGGGGAAAACCCGTTTTTGAGTCTGGATTTACAGAAAGCGACCAATGTTGGTCGCTATTTTTGATAGCTAATTAAATTTTAACTTTTTGACCAAAATAGCGACCAACGTTGGCCGCATTTTTTGACTGTTTGACCAAAATAGCGACCTACGTTGGTCGCTATTTCTAAAAAAAATTAAATATATATTTTTTTAGTTTTTAAATATTATAAGCTATAAAAAATCTTATTAGCGATAATTATTTATTTTATTTAAATACAATTATTATAAATAATTGAAAACTTTAAGCATAATATTTTAAAAAAATTATATTAACTAAATAATTACTTTTAATAGATTATAATAGCATGTATGTAAAGGAATAAACTATATTATAATTGATGATCAATCTTATACATTACTACGTACGAATAATTAATGAATTGGTAAACCAATATAATATTATTCTATGAATTGTATATATATACACACACACACACACATACACAAACATACACTTCACTGTAATACTATAACGTATATATAACTTATTACAGTATACGTTAGTGTGTGTATATATATATAACACACACACTTCGTGATACTTTAACTACATATATAATGTAATGACCTGACCGGTCATTTTGAGCCCTAGTGCATCGTTCAACAGTCTGAGGCCATGAGCAGCTTCGTTTCAGGTGTTATGACTTGCACGCGTGGTCGGAATTGAATTTCGAGAAGTTTGGAGTTAATTTGGAAAGACAATTCTCATTTCGGAAGCTTAAAGTTGAAAGAATGAACTAGGATTGGATTTTGAGTAAACGACCTCGGAATCGGGATCTGAAGGCTCCAGCAGGTTCGTATGATGATTTTAGACTTGGGCGTATGTCACGACCCATATTTTCCACCATCGGGAGTCGTGATGGCGCCTACTGTTGGAGTTAGGCAAGACGAACATTTAAAAACACATCACCGATTTCGTTTAAACAATATAGTAACAGAAACATTAAAATAAAGCGGAAGACTTTAAAAAATGTTTAAAGAACTGAAAATTGAAATACGACACTCCAAATTACACTTCTACCAAGTATCTGGTGTCACTACTCACATACTACTATAGAATACTGAAACAAGGGTTTGAAAGAAATACATATAACCGTTTGTCCCAAACACATGGGACAACAGAATAAAGTAAGGATAGAGAAGACGCCGGGCCTGCGGACGCCTGCAAGCTACCTCGGTGTCTCGCGGATTTGAATGCTAACACCCGCACCACTGCTGCTACTGCGGTCCGAATCCTGTATCTGTGCAAAAGAGCGCAGAGTGTAGAATCAGCACAACCGACCCCATGAGCTGGTAAGTGCCTGGCCTAACCCCGGCGAAATAGTGACGAGGCTAGACAGGACTTATCACAATTAACCTGTGCAGATATACGTGCAATAACAGGAAATACACGAATTTAAACAACTAAGAGGGAGGGGAGCATATTGTGGTGTACGACAGTTTAAATGTAGAAATCATCGGGTAAGAAATGAAACCGTACACAAACAAATGATAAGGAAAACACAGGAAAACCCTATATACAAAAAAAATATACTTGATCCGTACTTCGTTGCGGCGCGCAACCCGACCCTCCGATTTCATATTGGTTAGTGTTGCGGCGTGCAACCCGACCCTTCCGAATTTATATTTGTTAGTGCTGTGGCGTGCAACCCGAACCTTCCGATATTTATATTTTTTAGTTCTGCGGTGTGCAACCCGACCTTTCCGATATAATTCCTCACTCAACAACATCAACAAAGGAGGCAAAGAAGTAATGAATAGTGGAAGAAATCCACGCAACGGAATTAAACCCTCCCATTAGATCACGTCAAGGGAGAAATATCAACAACTAAATTCAACAAAACATCATGGCAAGGAAATACCCAATAACTACACATCCCGGCAAGGAAGGATACAATAAATACTTTAATCACGGAAAGGGAATAATCACAACACTTCCTCTCTTAATTACTTATTTCTCGAGTATCAATTTCTAGTCCGAGCCAGTGCTCCAAATGACTACCAATCACAAACCTTCCTCATCTATTCACGTTATATTAAGCTTATCAATTAATCAAGAAGGTGCATCACGAAATCCGAATCAATCACAACTAAGACTCACGGTCATGCTAGACTCAGGTGCATAGATAACCGTCACCATGCCTATACACCGACTTCACATAGCAAGTAACAAATAATATCCTAATCCTATTCCCTCAAGACAGAGTTAGAACAAACACTTACCTCGGTCCGAAAATAGCAATCCTAGCTCTAAAACCGCCTTTCCTTTAGAATTCAACTCTAAAACAATGGTATTTAGGCACAATTTAGTTCAATAGTATAAATAGGAGCTCAAAAACATAATCCCATAGTCTAGAAATGAAATTCCCATCATTCTTCCAAAATTACCAAAATCCGACACCGGGCCCACATGGTCCAAACTCGAGGCTCGGACCAAATTCCAATCACCCATAACCCCGCCAGTTCAAATATATAAGTTGTTTAAGGATTTGACCCCAAATTGAGGTTGAATCACCCAAAATTCCCAAAAACCTAACTCTACCCAAAAGCCCAAATTTCCACTTTGTTTTCATGTTTTTAGGCTAGGATTTTAGTGATTAGATGAAGAAATAATGAGGAAACGATGTTAAGATTACTTACCCAAAGAGTTATGGAGAAGGAAGCTCTTGAAATTCGTCTATGGAGGGTTTGAGTGAAGGGCTCGTGTGAAAAATGGCAAAAATCCCGAGCACACTGTTCTGTTTTTAACTTAAAATCACTGGAGCATTTTTGGTCTATGCGATCGTGGGGCAACAGATGCGATCGCATAGAGAGTGGGAAGTTGGCTTCTGCGATCGCAGAAGAAGTCATGCGATCGCATAGAGGAAGGGAAGACTGGAATGTTGGGTGAGGTCCAAAGTTATGTGATCGCGTATAGGGGAATACGATCGTATTGAGGAGTCTGGCTAAGCTATGCGATCGCGTACCAAGCAATGCGATCGCATTGAACAAACTAAGATGGCTAAAAAGGGACTCTATGCGATCGCAGACATGCCTATGCGATTGCATAGAGGAAAAGATCTGTGCAAAAATTGCAGAATTTTCTGATGCATTCTAAGTCCAAAAACACTCTGAACCACCCCCGAAATCACTCCCGAGCCCTCGGGCCTCCCAACCAAACACACACGCTAACTCAATATCATCCTACGAACTTGCTCGAGCGATCAAATCGCCAAAATAACATCAAAATCAAAGAATCAAACCCCAAAACTCAAAATTTTCATTTCAAAGTTCATAACTTCCAACTTTAGCTATTTAGGTCCGAAACACGTCAAACGACGTCCGATTTCGACCAAATTTCACAGAAAGCGCTTAACGCATATTTAAGACCTGTACCGGGCGTCGAAACCAAAATACGAGCCCGATACCTATATTTTCTAGCTCATTTTCATTTCTATTTTTCCTTAATAATTTCAGAAAACAATTTATCAGAAAAATTCTTTTATCGGGGTTCTGGACCTCGGATTTCGACTCCGGGCACATGCCCGAGTCCCATATTTTTCTACGGACCTCCCGGGGCCATCACATCACGGGTCCGGGTCCGTTTACCCAAAAGGTTGACCAAAGTCAACTATATCAGTATTAATTTCTTCAATTTATTTTTTCATATAATTCACATATTTTAACATAAAAACTTTTCGGCTTTGCGCCCGGACTACGTACGCAAATCGAGGCAACCAAAAGTCATGTTTTCAAGGCCTCAGAAGCACGGAAAAAGGGAGAAATACAGTGATGACCCTTTGGGTCGTCACATTCTCCACCTCTAAAACAACCGTTCGTCCTCGAACGGACAAAAGAAAGAAGTACCTGAGTCAGGAAATAGGTGAGGGTAACGGCTCCGCATATCAGACTTGGACTCCCAGGTCGATGCCTCAGGAGGCTGACCTCTTCACTGAAAATGCACTGAAGGAAAACTCTTCGACCTCAACTGTCGGACCTGCCGGTCTAGAATAGCTACCAGCTCTTCCTCGTAGGACAGATCCTTGTCCAACTGGACAGTGCTGAAATCTAATACGTGGGTAGGATCTCCGTGATACCTCCGGAGCATAGACACATGAAACACTTGATGCATGGCTTACAATCTAGGTGGTAAGGCAAGCCTACAAGCCACCTCTCCCACGCGATCAAGAATCTCAAATGGACCAATGAACCTAGGGCTAAGCTTGTCTTTCTTCCCAAATCTCATCACGCCCTTCATAGGCGATACACGGAGCAATACTTGCTCACCAACCATGAAAGCTACATCTCGAACCTTGCGATCCGCATAACTCTTTTGCCGCGACTGAGCCGAACGAAGCCTGTCCTGAATGATCTTGACCTTATCCAAGGCCTCCTGGACTAATTCTGTACCCAATAACCGAGCCTCTCCCGGCTCAAACCATCCGACTGGAGACCGACATCGCCTACCATACAACGCCTCATAAGGAGCCATCTGAATGCTGGACTGGTAGCTGTTGTTGTAGGCGAACTTTGTTAAAGGTAGAAACTGGTCCCAAGAGCCTCCAAAATCAATAACACAGGCTCAGAGCATATCCTCCAATATATGAATGGTCCTTTCGGACTGACCATCTATCTGAGGATGGAATGCTGTACTCAACTGAACCTGGGTGCCTAACTCCTGCTGAACTGCTCTCCAAAAGCGCGAGGTAAACTGCGTACTCCGATCCGAAATGATAGATGACGATACCCCATGAAGGCGAACAATCTCTCAGATGTAGATCTCAGCAAGTCTCTCTGATGAATAGATGGTGGCAACAGGAATGAAATGTGCTGACTTGGTCAGCCTATCAACAATGACCCAAATAGCATCACACTTCTTCTGGGTCACCGGAAGTCCAATAACGAAGTCCATGGTAATCCGCTCCCACTTCCACTCGGGAAGCTTAATCCTCTGAAACATACCACCAGGCCTCTGATGTTCATACTTCACCTGCTGACAATTCAAACACCGAGCCACATATGCAACAATGTCCTTCTTCATCCTACGCTACTAATAATGCTTCCGCAAGTCCTGATACATCTTCGCGGCACCTGGGTGAATAGAATACTGAGAACTATGGGCCTCCGCTAAGATAAACTCTCGAATACCATCGACATTGGGTACACATACTCGCCCCTGCAACCTCAAAACACCATCTGCATCTAAAGTCACCTTCGTGGCACCTCCACGCTGCACAGTGTCTCTTAGGACACATAAATGAGGATCATCAAACTGCCGATCACGGATACGCTCCATTAATGAAGAACGAGCGACGGTGCAAGCTAAACTCGGCTAGGCTCAGAAATGTCCAACCTCACCAACCGATTTCCCAAGGCCTGAATATCCAAAGCAAGCGGTCTCTGGCTGACCGGAACATAAGCAAGACTACCCATGCTGGCTGACTTCCTACTCAATGCATCCGCCATCACATTGGCTCTCCCCAGGTGGTACAAAATAGTAACATCATAATCCTTTAATAGCTCTAACCATCTCCGCTGCCTCAAGTTCAACTCTTTCTGCTTGAACACATCACACCATATAAATAATGCCTCCAAATCTTCAACGCATGAACAATGGCTGCCAACTCTAGATCATGGACTGGGTAGTCTTCTCGTGAATCTTCAACTGCCTCGAAGCATAAGCAATGACCCTGCCATCCTGCATCAATACTGTGCCAAGCCCAATACGGGAAGCATCACAATAAATTGTATAAGGCCCTGAACCTGTGGGCAAAACCAATATCGGTGCCGTAGTCAGAGCTGTGTTGAGCTTTTGAAAGCTCTCCTCGCACTCGTCTGAACACCTGAACTGGGCACCCTTCTGGGTCAATCTGGTCATAGGGGCTGCAACGGATGAAAACCCCTCCACGAACCGACAGTAGTAACCTGCTAACCCCAAGAAACTTCGAATCACTGTAGCTGAAGCTGGTCGAGGCCAGTTCTTGACTCCCTCTATCTTCTTTGGGTCTACCTGAATACCTGTTGCTGATACGACATGACCCAGGAATGCGAATGAGCTCAACCAAAACTCGCACTTCAAGAACTTAACATACAACTGACTATCCTTCAGAGTCTAAAGAACCACACTGAGGTGCTGCTCATGCTCCTCCTGACTGCGGGAGTATATAAGAATATAGTCAATGAAGACTATCACGAACAAGTCTAAATAAGGCCTGAACGCTCGGTTCATCAACTCCATAAATGCTACTAGGGCATTGGTCAACCCAAATGACATGACCAAAAACTCATAATGCCTGTACCGAGTGCGAAATGCCATCTTAGGGACATCAGACGCCCTAATCCTCAGCTGATGATAGCCCGATCTCAAATCTATCTTTGAAAACACCTTCACACCCTGCAACTGGTCAAACAAACCATCAATCCTCGGTGGTGGATACTTGTTCTTTATCGTCACCTTGTTCAACTGCCAGTAATCAATGCACATCCTCATCGATCCATCCTTTCTCTTCACAATTAGCACCGGCGCACACCAAGGAGAAACACTAGGCCTGATGAAGCCTTTCTCAAGCAAATCTTGCAACTGATCCTTTAACTCTTTCAGATCTGGCGGGGCCATACGATACGGCGGAATAGAAATGGGATGAGTGCCTGGAGCCAGATCAATACAAAAATCAATATCCCTGTCGGGCGGCATACCCGACAGGTCTGAAGGAAAAACCTTTGGGAACTCCCGAATAGGAACTGAGTCAATAGAAGGAACCTCTGCGCTAGAATCACGAGCATATGCCAAATAAGCTAAACACCCCCTTTCGACCATGCATCGAGCCTTAACATATGGAATAACACTGGCATGTCCTGGGGTCCCTCTCCACTCCAATTTGGGGTACATCTAGCAAAGCCAACGTCACAATCCTGGCGTGACAATCCAAGATCCTATGATACGGGAACAACCAATCCATACCCAATATAATATCAAAATCCACCATGTCTAGAAGCAATAAATCAACACGGGTCTCAAGACCCTCAAACACAACCACACAGGAACGATGCACCCGGTCGATTACTATGGAGTCACCCACCGGTATAGATACATAAACAGGAATACCCAAAGCATCACTGGGCATAATCAGGTAGGGTGCAAAATAGGACGACGCATACGAATACGTAGACCAAGGGTAAATTAGCATGGAAGTATCTCTAATACAAATCAGAATTGTACCTGTAATTTCTGCACCTGAAGACTCAGCCTCTGGCCTAACTGCTGGCTGTCCCCTACCTCTGGCGACCTGAACTCCACCTCTAAGACCTCTACCTCCACCTCTAACACCTCTGCCACCGCCCCTAGCTGGCTGGGCAGGCTACGGAACCCCCGATGCCTGAATCATAACACGAGAACTCTGATGCTGGAAGCTGCCATAAACTCGAGGGCAATATCTGAAAATGTGCCTCGGATCACCGCAAGCATGGCAAGACCTCGTCTGCTGCGGCTGAGCACCCCTCAACCTCGGGCAAACCCTCATGTATTGACCATACTCACCACACTCATAACATCTACACGGACGTTGCAGCTGAGGAAACTGGGGCTGACCCAGTCGACTTGAACGACCACCTGAAGTACCCTGAGTGACAGGAGAAGCTGACTGAAAGGGCTTGGGAGCATGGCCTCTACCATAAGTACCTCTACCTCTAGACGAGGTACCACTGAATCTGCCTGCATGGCGGGGCCTCTAATCCAACCTACGTCCGCCTCCCTGTGGCAGAACCACCTCAACTCCACGACCCACATTGGCCACTTCCTGAAACGTGGCCTCACTCCCGGCCTGAGCCGCTGCGCCTGGCTGACCTGCCACAGCTGGCTGAACCCCTGGGAGCAAACCCGCTCGAATGATGCTCTCCACTAAGCCCACCAATCTGACCAAAGCGTCCTAAAGAACTAGGGTGGCTATGAATCCCTCTGGGACCTGAGCTGGGCCCATCGGAACTACTGGAACGGGAACCTCCTCCTCAAAACCGACTTGAGGCTCCGCCACTGGGGCCGCTACTGGGGTCGTGGACTGCGGCGTGGTAGATGAAGAAGCACGTGTTCTCGCCATCTGCGAAAGAACAGAGTAGAAAAGACAATCAGTGTTGAGAAACGGGATCGCACGACAAGAAAGAACAAAAGTGAAACTTTTCCTAACTCCGTAGCCTCTAGGGGATAAATACAGACGTCTCCGTACCGATCTCTCAGACTCTACCAAGTTTGTCCGTGAGTAGCGAGACCTATGCAACCTAGAGCTCTGATACCAACTTGTCACGACCCAAATTTCCCACCATCGGGAGTCGTGATGGCGCCTACTGTCGGAGCTAGGCAAGCCGAACATTTAAAAACACATCACCGATTTTGTTTAAACAATATAGTAATAGAAACATTAAAATAAAGCGGAAGACTTTAAAAAATATTTAAAGAACTGAAAACTGAAATACGACACTCCAAATTACACTTCTACCCAGTATCTGGTGTCACTACTCACAGACTACTATAGAATACTAAAACAAGGGTTTGAAAGAAATACATATAACCATTTGTCCCGAACACATGGGACAACAGAATAAAGTAAGGATAGAGAAGACACCGGGCCTGCGGACGCTTGCAAGCTACATCGGTGTCTCGCGGATTTGAATTCTAACACCCGCACCACTGCTGCTACTGCGGTCTGAATCCTGTATTTGCACAAAACAGCACAGAGTGTAGAATCAGCACAACCGACCCCATGTGCTGGTGAGTGCCTGGCCTAACCTCGGCGAAGTAGTGACGAGGCTAGACAGGACTTATCACAATTAACCTGTACAGATATACGTGTAATAATAGGAAATACACAAATTTAAACAACTAAGAGGGAGGGGAGCATGTTGTGGGGTACGACAGTTTAAATATAGAAATCATCGGGTAAGAAATGAAACCGTACAATAACAAATGATAAGGAAAACACAGGAAAACCCTATATACAAAAAACAATATACTTGATCCATACTCCGTTGCGGCGCGCAACTCGACCCTCCGATTTCATATTAGTTAGTGCTGCGGCGTGCAACCCGACCCTTCCAAATTTATATTTATTGGTGTTGTGGAGTGCAACCCGACCCTTCCGATATTTATATTTGTTAGTGCTGCAGCGTGCAACCCGACCCTTCCGATATAATTCCTCACTCAACAGTATCAACAAAGGAGGCAAAGAAGTAATGAATAGTGGAAGAAATCCACGCAAGGGAATTAAACCCTCCCATTAGATCCCGTCAAGGGAGCAATATCAACAACTTAATTCAACAAAACATCACGGCAAGGAAATACCAAATAACTACACGTCCCGGCAAGGGAGGATACAATAAATACTTTAATCCCGGCAAGGGAATAATCACAACACTTCCTCTCTTAATTACTTATTTCTCGAGTATCAATTTCTAGTCCGAGCCAATGCTCCAAATGACAAACTAATCACAAACCTCCCTCATCTATTCACGTTAAATTAAGCTTATCAATTAATCAAGAAGGTGCATCACGAAATCGAATCAATCACAACTAAGACTCACGGTCATGCTAGACTCAGGTGCATAGATAACCGTCACCATGCCTATACACCGACTTCACATAGCAAGTAACAAATAAAATCCTAATCCTATTCCCTCAAGCCAGAGTTAGAACAAACACTTACCTCGGTCTGAAAATAGCAATCAAGGCTCTAAAACTGCCTTTCCTTTAGAATTCAACTCCGAAACAATGATATCTAGGCACAATTTAGTTCAATAGTGTCCATAGGAGCTCAAAAACATAATCCCATAGTCTAGAAATGAAATTCCCATCATTCTTCCAAAATTACCAAAATCCGACACTGGGCCCACATGGTCCAAACTCGAGGCTCAGACCAAATTCCAATCACCCATAACCCCACGAGTTCAAATATATAAGTTGTTTAAGGATTCGACCCCAAATTGAGGTTGAATCATCCAAAATTCCCAAAAGCCCTAATTTCCACTTTGATTTCATGTTTTTAGGCTAGGATTTTAGTGATTAGATGAAGAAATAATGAGGAAACGATGTTAAGATTACTTACCCAAAGAGTTATGGAGAAGGAAGCTCTTGAAATTCATCTATGGAGGGTTTGAGTGAAGGGCTCGTGTGAAAAATGGCAAAAATCCCGAGCACACTGTTCTGTTTTTAATTTAAAAATCACTGGAGCATTTTTGGTCTATGCGATCGCGGGGCAACAGATGCGATCGCATAGAGAGTGGGAAGTTGGCTTCTGCGATCGCAGAAGAAGTCATGCGATCGCGTAGAGGAAGGGAAGCCTGGAATGTTGGGTGAGGTCCAAAGCTATGCGATCGCGTATAGGGGAATGCGATCGCATTGAGGAGTCTGGCTAAGCTATGCGATCGCGTACCAAACAATGCGATCGCATTGAACAAAGTGAGATGGCTAAAAAGGGACTCTATGCGATCGCAGACATGCCTATGCGATCGCATAGAGGAAAAGATCTGTGCAAAAATTGCAGAAAAATCTGATGAGTTTCAAGTGCAAAAACATCCCGAACCAACCCCGAAATCACTCCCGAGCCCTCGGGGCTCCCAACCAAACACACACACTAACTCAATATCATCCTACGAACTTGCTCGAGCGATCAAATCGCCAAAATAACATCAAAATCAAAGAATAAAACCCCAAAACTCAAAATTTTCATTTCAAAGTTCATAACTTCCAACTTTAGCTATTTAGATCCGAAACACGTCAAACGACGTCCGATTTCGACCAAATTTCACAAAAGCACTTAACGCATATTTAAGACCTGTACCGGGCGTCGGAACCAAAATACGAGCCCGATACCTATATTTTCTAGCTCATTTTCATTTCTAATTTTCCTTAATAATTTCAGAAAATAATTTAACAGAAAAATTCTTTTACCGGGGTTCTGGACCTCGGATTTCAACTCCGGGCACATGCCCGAGTCCCATATTTTTCTACGGACCTCCCGGGACCACTACATCATGGGTCCGAGTCTGTTTACCTAAAATGTTGACCAAAGTCAACTATATCAATATTAATGTCATAATTCTTCAATTTTTTTTTCCACATAATTCACATATTTTAACATAAAAACTTTCTGGCTTCGTGCCCGGACTGTGCATGCAAATCGAGGCAACCAAAAGTGAGGTTTTCAAGGCCTTGGAAGCACAGAAAAAGGGAGAAATACGGTGATGACCCTTTGGGTCATCACAGCGTATGCCCGGTTTGGGTTTTGAATAACCCGGGAGCGTTTTGGCGCCTATTGTGGAAGTTAGTATTTTGGAAGAAATTTCATAGGTTTGGCTTGAAGTGTATTTTAGGGTTATCGATGTCCGTTTGGGATTCTGAGACTGTGAGTAGCTCCGTATGGTGATTATGGAGTTGGGAGCGCGATCGGAAATGAATTCGAAGGTCCGTAAGTCATTTTGAAGTCGTTTGGCTAAAGATAGAAATTTAAAGGTTTTTGAGAAGTTTAACCAAAAGTGGACTTTTTGATATCAGGGTCGACTCCAATTTCGAAAGTTGGAGTAGGTCCGTAATGTCAAATATTATTTGTGCGCAAAATTTGAGGTCAATCGGACGTGATTTGATAGGTTTAAACATCGAAAGTAGAAGTTTGAAATTCTAAAGTTCCTTAAACTTGGATTGGGGGTAGATTCGTAGTTTTAGTGCTGTTTGATGTGATTTGAGGCCTCGAGCAAGTCTGTAACGTGTTTTGGGATTGGTTGGTAAGTTTGGTTGAGGTCTCGAAGGCCTCGGGTGGATTCCGGGTGGTTAACAGATCAAAACTCGATTTTAAGAAAAACTGAAGCAGCTGTTATTTGGTATTTCTTCTTCTGTGGATATGGGACCGCAGAAGCGGCCCCGCAGAAGCGAAGACGAAGCCGTAGAACCAGACGAGGGAGAGGGTATCTAGGACCGCAAAATCGGCCCTTGATCCACTGATGTGGAGCCGCAGAAGCGGTAGGCTAACCGTAGAAGCAGAAGGCCTGGAATGGATGGGAGCTGCAGAAGCGGCAAGCGGTCCGCAGAAGCGAGACCGCGGAAGTGGACAGGGTTCTGCTGAAGCAAAAATGCTGGGCAGTAGGCTTGTTTTAAAATCGTGATTGGGAGTTTATTTCTCTCATTTTTTTCATGGCTTTGGCAATATTTGGGAGGATTCAAGAGAGGATCTTCATCAATAATGTTATGTTTTGGAGCGTTGTGCGTTGGTGCAACTCTTCGGAAGAATGTAGAATGCCGGTTGTGGATCTTCGGAGCGAGGTGAGTCTCCTTTCTAATCTTGTGAGGGGGAAATTACCCCTTAGGTGAGTTAATTGGTTGTGTGCTCCTATTTGTGGGGGGCTACGTATGCACGAGGTGACGAGAGTCCGTGCGTAGCTACTATTATGCTATTGTCCGGGCAGTCTAGGACCCAAAAGCATGTTATACTTGTGGTATTTGCAATCTTATTGGCATTTGAATTGTCAAACTCAAATTGAACTAGTAAATGAATTTCAAAAAGGAATAAACTTTATTTTCTTAACTTGTTAAAAGAGAATTTGGTGTTTATTTGATAAAATGTTTCTCGAAAATTCTGAATTTGACTGGTTGAGCATGTATTCCAATTTGTACCTGCGTCGCACGGATGATTCGCTATCAAGGTATTTGTCTACTTTATAATGACTACGTCGCATGGATGATTCGCAAGCAGGGTATTTGTTTACTTTATGTTGACCGCATCGCATGGATGATTCGCGAGCGGGCAAAATAGATGCATCTATTGGTTTGAGCTGTTCGACCCTCGGCAGTGCATATTTTACATTTCTGTTGGTTCGGGCCGTCGCCTTGGGATGATATGTGCATGTTTATGTTACTTACTTGAAGTACTTGATGTAGTTATTGCCTTTTTGGCCTGACATGAATTACTGAAGATAAAAGAAAAGAAATCCTGAAAATTCTTTGCTAATTATTAAAGGTGTTTACCTGTTTTACAGCTTTGTAAGCTAAAGCATGCTACATAAATCCATGAATTCCTCACGTTTTAGTATATTATTATTGGACCATTAGTAACTATAGAAGTTTACCATCTCATCTCTACCCCTTCAGGATTAGGCGGGATACTCATTGGGTACACGTTATTTTTGTACTCATACTA
Organism: Nicotiana glauca; assembly: GCA_026770625.1. Taxonomy (NCBI): domain Eukaryota; kingdom Viridiplantae; phylum Streptophyta; class Magnoliopsida; order Solanales; family Solanaceae; genus Nicotiana; species Nicotiana glauca. The sequence goes on from MU683260.1 coordinate 117,289, forward strand.
CACTTGCTGTGCATTTTGTTGCACAGGTATTTGCAACTCTAGTGGCCTACTGGGCATAGCAGCACGGAGGATTCTGGGACTAGGTGAGCTGCATCATTGGAGACGGCCGCAGCTAGAGTAGTCCCTTGCAGTGTACTGTATTTACTTTCCGTCCACTATATTTCGAACAGATGTTGTATTTTATTTCTCTTATCAGTAGATGCTCATGTCCTTGTGACACCGGTTTCTGGGATGGTTCGAAGTATTGTATTAATTTCTTAACTTTTAAATTTGGTTTGAAACTATATTCTTTAAAATTTCTAAATAATGAAGGAAAAATCCTGGATTTCAAAAGTGTTAAAACGAGATTTAATTTAGTATTTGAGTTGGATGGCCTGACAGCGGAGTCCGGCGCAACCACGACCCTTAGTGGATTTTGGGTCGTGACAACATGGTATTAGAGCACTAGGTTCCCGTCGGTCTCATGAGTCATGAGCAAGTCTAGTANCCCTCCCACTCAATCTTACGCGAGCGCTTGTCACAAATCGAGAATTTGAAGAATTGAAATGGCACTACAATTGTGATGCAGGATGATTTTCCCGGCATAGTTGGTTGGACTATTACAGTCGCATTTTGGAGGGATATTCTATTGTTTTAGCTCAGTAGTAGAACTTCTAAAAGCCTTGAGGCTAGGCACATGTTGCCATAATGTTTATGAGCGATTATTCCGCAGTGTTGTCGTGATGGTAGGGTGTTTGCCCACTTGTCGGGGCGGTGAATGAATTGAAGGGAGGTTTACTCAGTGTTTAATCGAGGGAATTCATTTTATTCCCGGCATGGGAAGGTCAAATGAACTAAGGATAGTCAGATGTGGACTGGTGGAAGTAATAAAACGTGGTAATTGTAAGCGTGGTGGAGTTCTCCTCTATATGGGGGTGTTGTTGTCCTAATTGAACGCTTTAAGTTTGTCAGTGTTATGATCTGCTACAAATCACCTTTGGGATAAGATATTGCGAAATAGTATTGGAGGTACAACTATCAGGTATCGCAGGGTGCGGTGGTTCTAGATTTAATCAGTATTTCAAGATGTTGACAGTTCAATAAAGACGACCTTCGGAAAAGTTTGGGGTTAGTAGCAAATTGTGGGTTCGAGTTCTATGAAGATAAAGTTTATTAAGACAACGATTGGGCAGCAAAAGATGAGAAAGGCATGGGGGAAGTGTCAAGTGGAGTTTTAAACTTCTAAAAGGCCAGGCTTAGGGAGCGCATGCCGAACAGTTGATTGAAGGAATGAGTTTGCCCAAAGTGGGAGAGTGGCGGAGCTGTATAGGGCCTAGTAGTAGGATGACTACGTGCCTAAGGATAGTTTGGAAGGATCTGGGATCTTAGCAACGGGCAATGGAAGTCTGTAGAGTTAATTTGAAGCATGGGGTTGATATGCAGCAGTAGATTTGGTATGACGGAAAGGAGCTGCTTGAAATGAAGGAAGATGTAGCATGACTTTGAAGTGGAAGGAAGTTATCGCGTATTTAATGGGTGTCCACGAGGGGTAAATGGACTGGTACAGCTAGGGAGTGAGCTTGGACTCAAGAGGGTTATTCCCTGTGAGCAGTTTAGCGGTCGCGTGGTTGGCGAGGCTTCTGCGAAGAGTTCTACGGGTTATGCAGCAAAGAGAACTGTTGTGTGAATGTTGTTAAATGATTTAGAGCATCAAATTGGGTTTCTATGATAAGATATCGAGAATGCTGGCGATTGATTGTGCTAGGTTATGTCAATAAGAGATTAAGAATCCCGGTGAACTCCAGAGTTTTGTAATAATGGCTTCAAGATAAGTGGGAGAGTCCCACCGCCTATGATTGGGTTGCATGATTAACTACTTGCGAGGTTTCTGGTTATTTGCATACTGAGGGGTTATCCCAGCTACGGAAAAATACCATAAGTAGTAAGTTGAGCAGAGGAATTATTAAAGATGTGTTATGGTTAGCCTTATGGGCTCATGTTTGAACTTGGGAAAAGGTTCAGGATTTATGCCTTGTATGGATACAGGTTTCAAAGGAAGTGATCTCGCCGGGTGCTTTGCCGAGAGAGTATTGGTGTCTTATAAGAATTACGGAGTGAATTATATTTGGGACCAAGTCAGAGTAGGTGGCTCTCCATAACGGTCCTAGTGGAACTCAAAAGATAAAGTGTGGTACCTAATGATTTCAAGCCTATAGGTACAACTAAGAATCAAGCTTTGTAGCAATTTATGAGAACAGGCACAGACTGTTCTAGGATGTTTGACTGGCGGTGTAGCATTTGGGTGTTATGAAATAGTTCGTGGGAATTGAGACAGCCTGGTCTCGTGATTCAAAGACACTCGGGGTGAGTGTAAATGGAGTATGTTATGTGTTGAATGGAGTTAATCTTATTTTCAAGTCAAGCAAAGAGGAATTGGAAGAAGGTAAATTGATTAGCCATAGTTGAATTGGCATATTGGGGCCAGTGATCAGTTCGGTCCGCGAGATCAAGTTATGTGTATGATTTGTGGAGGTACGTGTGAGGCATGTCGGGCGCCGTGATTAATGATTTATCAGGGGCATTCTTCTATTATGGCTTGTCAAGTGAAAGCAGATTCCGAAAGGGCTATGATTGCTTGGACCACTACATGCAGATTCGCATATTCTACGGTTATGGAAAATTACCAGTGTATTTCTATGATTCTCCTGAAGTGAGTTAAGTGCAAGGTTCTTATATGATGAAATGTGAAAATATTAATGAATTCGGAGTTATGATGAAAATCGTGTCCTATCGTATATTGGAACTTTGGGTGCGGTGAGATGTACGGAAATCTGAATTGAGGATCAAGGTTGCAGTTCGGTGTTGACAATGATGTCACGGGCTCGGATGAGCGAGGAAGGGGTTGAATGATTAGAGTAAATTGATATTGTCCTCAGTGTCATCTAAGATCGATGTGTTGTGGAAGAGGTTTTGCATCCTGGTTAAGGATTCTGGATCGTTTTTCAGCATTAGTGCATCCGATGGTTTAGATGTACGGACCCGTTATTTATTTCGGAAGATTGTGGGAGCGTGTCCCACGGGAAGATTGTATAAGTGTGACATGTAGTCACTTGATTGGCTAAAGATTTAAACCAAGTATGGGGATTGTGTTAGTATCATTAATTTGAGAATTTATGCCTGGAGGGCACTTTGTATATTGGGTTATGAACTGAGGAGGTTGCTCCGGTTATGATGGTTATTCTTACATAATATGAGGCAAAAGGGAGTTGCTACAGACCTTTGAAAGGTCATTGGCCAAGTTGGTGCAATCATAAATCAGTTTGAGATCGGTGGATTGATTTATTTGTGAACATGGGTTTATATCAGGCCAGTTGTGTTCGTTTCAGCGAGCGTTCCCTATGGAGGAACAGCCAGGGTGTTATTTTGTCATCAGCTATTCTAGGTAATGATGTATTGCGCCGTACGAGTTATGAGATGGCATGGCAAATTTTTATATGTTGAGGCTCCGCATGGCGATGTCGTATTATGAGCAAATGACTCTTGAGATTCAGATCTTGTACCGCACCTCAGTTGTGCTTGAGTTTTGTAGCCTATAGCGCTATGTGCTTTCTCATGGATGGTATTATGCACTTAACATGATTGCGATCGAAATTCAATATTTTTATTGTAATGAGCAGATTTAGCTCGAAGTGCAATCTCCTTATGTAAGATCTATGTATGGATCGGGTGGCACGCCACCATGGGTATGTTATTTGGATCGGGTGGCACGCCGCCATTGGTACGTTATTTGGATCGGGTGGCACGTCGCCATGGGTATGTTATTTGGATCGGGTTGTATGCCGCAACAGTGTAATGTCAAGTCTGGTCCTCTATATGTTTTTTTTTCGCTTCCTATCTTCTAAGGAAGGTCCGTACTAGTGCGGGGGTTAGATAATTCCTTCCAGAGTTTGATTTCCGTTTGTGTTGTGTTCGGATTGGTGGCATATTGGCACATTATGGAGTCATATGAGACTTGTGATCGCATTCGGAGTGGATTATTGCCTGAGCAGTTCGTACTGGGTAAGATGAAATTGTGGGATTTAGGATCAGTGCAATGTAATTATATAAAGTATATTATGGAACGAAGATCATTATTTGGTTCGGAATGCGGTAATATTTCTTGTCATAAGTATAGACCTGATGGTTGGTTGACTCGGCAGTTGATTATGGATTTCGGCATCTCATCCGTCGTGGCGGTATTGTACGAGTTAGAGTAAGACTTGCGTGTCATGAGGTGCAATGGGAGCATCTGATTCGTTGAATTTTTGGCTAAGCTAATCAGAAAATATTATTGTGGTCCTGCGGATTAAGTTATGCAAAGTGTGAATTCAGCAGAGTTGTGCAGTCATGTCTGAGTACAGCGTATAATGATTGATACGGTGATCGTATGTTGGAAACAGGCCTGACATAGAATTCCGGATGTTGGAATTGGGCTGTAAGGCTTAATTGCTTGAATAAAAGGGAGTATCTTCGGAACTTATCGAGCTAATGTGCTAAACTGAGTTGTGATAACACGGGAAGGTGCTTGAGGTGCTAAACAATGATTTCAGACTACTCCAGTGTAGTTCTCAGCACGTTCAAGGACGAACGTATGTTTAAGTGGGAGAGAATGCAACGACCCGACCGGTCGTTTTGAGCCCTAGTGCGTCGTTCAGCAGTCTGAGGCCATGAGCAGCTTCATTTCAGGTGTTATGACTTGCACTCATGTTCGGAATTGAATTTTGAGAAGTTCAGAGTTAATTTGGGAAGAGAATTCTCATTTCGGAAGCTTAAAGTTGAAAGAATGAACTAGGATTGGATTTTGAGTAAACGACCTCGGAATCAGAATCTGAAGGTATCGCCAGGTTTGTATGATGATTTCGGACTTGGGTGTATGCCCGGTTTGGGTTTTGAATAATCCGGGAGCGTTTTGGCACCTATTGTGGAAGTTAGCATTTTGGAAGAAATTTCATAGGTTCGGCTTGAAGTGCATTTCAGTGTTATCGATGTCCGTTTGGGATTCTGAGACTAGGAGTAGCTCCGTATGGTGATTCTGGAGTTGGGAGCGCGATCGGAAGTGAATTTGAAGGTCAGTAAGTCATTTTGAAGCCATTTGGCTAAAGATAGAAATTTGAAAGTTTTTGAGAAGTTTTACCGGAAGTGGACTTTTTGATATCGGGGTCGGAATCCAATTTCGAAAGTTGGAGTAGGTCTGTAATGTCAAATATGACTTGTGCGCAAAATTTAAGGTCAATCGGACGTGATTTGATAGGTTTAAACATCCGAATTAGAAGTTTGAAATTCTAAAGTTCCTTAAACTTGGATTGGGGGTTGATTCGTGATTTTAGCGTTGTTTGATGTGATTTGAGGCCTCGAGCAAGTCCGTAACGCATTTTTGGATTGGTTGGTAGGTTTGGTTGAGGTCTCGGGGGCCTCGGTTGGATTCCGGGTGGTTAACGGATCAAAACTGGATTTTAAGAAAAACTGAAGCAGCTGGTATCTGGTATTTCCGCTTCTGCGGATATCGGACCACAGAAAAGGCCCCGCAGAAGCGAAGAAGAAGCCGCAGAAGCGGACGAGGCGAAGGTAGCTAGGACCGCAGAAGCGGCCCTTGATCCGCTGATGCGGAACCGCAGAAGCGGTAGGCTGACCGCAGAAGCGGAAGGCCTGGAGTGGATGGGAGCCGCAGAAGCGGCAAGCGGTCCGCAGAAGCGGACAGGGTTCTGCTGAAGCGAAAATGCTGGGCAGTAGGCTTGTTTTAAAATCGTGATTGGGAGTTCATTTCTCTCATTTTTTTTCAGGGCTTTGGCGATTTTTGGGAGGATTCAAGAGAGTATCTTCATAAACAATGTTAAGTTTTGGAGCATTGTGCGTTGGTGCAAGTCTTCGGAAGAATGTATAATGCCGGTTGTGGATCTTCGGAGCGAGGTGAGTCTCATTTCTAATCTTGTGAGGGGGAAATTATCCCTTAGGTGAGTTAATTGGTTGTGTGCTCCTATTTGTGGGGGGCTACGTACGCACGAGGTGACGAGAGTCCGTGCGAAGCTACTATTATGCTATTGTCCGGGTAGTCTAGGACCCAAAAGCATGCTATACTTGGGATATTTGCAATCTTATTGGAATTTGAATTGTAAAAATCAAATTGATCTAGTAAATGAATTTCAAAAATGATTAAACTTTATTTTCTTAACTTGTTAAAAGAGTATTTGGTTTTTATTTGATAAAATGTTTCTCGAAAATTCTGAATTTGACTGGTTGAGCATGTATTCCTATGTGTACCTGCGTCGCACGGATGATTCGCAAGCAGGGTATTTGTATACCTTATATTGAATGCGTCGCATGGATGATTGGCGAATAGGGTATTTATTTACTTTATGTTGACCGCGTCGCATGGATGATTCGCGAGCGGGGAAAATAGATACATCTATTGGTTCGAGTCATTCGACCCTCGGTAGTGCACAGTTTACCTTTTTGTTGGATCGGGTCATTGCCTCAGCATGATATGCGCATGTTTATGTTACTTACTTGAAGTACTTGATGTAGTTATTGCCTTTTTGGCCTGACATGAATTGCTGAAGATAAAAGAAAAGAAATCCTGAAAATCCTTTGCTAATTATTGAAGGTGTTTACCTGTTTTACAGCTTTGTAAGCTAGAGCATGCTACATAAATCCATGAATTCCTCACGTTTTAGTATATTATTATTGGACCATTAGTAAGGGCCAAAGTTGACCATCTCATCTCTACCCCTTCGAGATTAGGCGGAATACTCATTGGGTACACGTTGTTTTTGTACTCATACTACACTTGCTGTGCATTTTGTTGCACAGGTATTTGCAACTCCAGTGGCCTACTGGGCATAGCAGCACTGAGGATTCTGGGACTAGGTGAGCTGCATCATTTGAGACGGCTGCTAGAGTAGTCCCTTCTAGTGTACTGTATTTACTTTCCGTCCACTGTATTTCGGATGGATGTTGTATTTTATTTCTCTTATCAGTAGATGCTCATGTACTTGTGACACCGGGTTCTGGGATGGTTCGAAGTATTGTATTAATTGCTTAACTTTTAAATTTGATTTGAAACTATATTCTTTAAAATTTCTAAATAGTGAAGGAAAAATCCTAGATTTCAAAAGTGTTAAAACGAGATTTAATTTAGTATTTGAGTTGGCTGGCCTGACAGCGGAGTCCGGCGCCACCACAACCCTTAGTGGATTTTGGGTCGTGACATATAACATTTTACAGTATATGCTACTGTATTCATTATTTGTATTATTACAGCGTTATTGAATTACATTCATTCATCACTAGGTTATAAGTCGATGAATCAATTATAACAGATTAATTGATATAAGTCGAGAGCAATTGTATCTTCTTTTCTTGTTCATTGACACTAACCTTGCATAGTAATAACACATACATGTACTTTCAAGACTTCTTCAGGAAGTTTTTGTAAATCCCAGGACTACTTTTAAATAAAAGACAACACATTAATATTGAAAAGAAAAGGCTACAAATTGAATGCCATAAGTAGTGAGAGTTTTTGTGACGACCCAAAGGGTCATCACCTGTTTCCTCATTCGTTCCATGCTTCCGAGGCCTTGAAAACCTCACTTTTAGTTGCCTCGATTTGCATGCACAGTCCGGGTGTGTAGCCGAAAAGCTTTTATGTTGAAACATGTGGATTCTGTGAAAAAATTGAAGAATTTTGATATTAATATGATTAAAGTTGACTTTGGTCAACTTTTTGGGTAAACGGACCTGGACCCGTGATGTGGCGGTCACGGAGGTTCCGTAGAAAAAATGGAACTCGGGCATGTGCCCGGAGTCAAAATCTGAGGTCTAGAACCCGAGTAAAAGAATTTTTCTGTTAAATTGTTTTTCTGAAATTATTAAGGAAAATGGAAATGAAAATTTATTAAAAGACTATGGTATCGGGCTCGTATTTTTGTTCCTACGCCCGGTACAAGTCTTAAATATGTGTTGAGCGCTTTCTATAAAGTTTGGTCGAAACCGGACGTCATTTGACGTGTTTCGGACATAAATAACTAAAGTTTGAAGTTTATGAAGTTATAATGAAAAATGAGGATTTTGAGGTTTGATTCCTCGTTTATGATGTTATTTTGGCGATTTGATCGCATGGTTAAGTTCGTAGGATGTGCTTGAGTTAGTGTGTGTGTGTTTGGTTAGGAGCCCCGAGGGCTCGGGAGTGAATTGGAGGTGGTTCAGGGTTTTTTTACACTTAGGAAAGGATCAGATTTTGTTGCATTTTTACACAGACATTTTGTTCTTCGCGAACGCGGCCCCAGGCTCGCGTTCGTAGTGCTTTAGTGTTCCCCTCTTACGCGTTCGCGGCTCACTTCACGCGATTGCGTAGTTCATTCAAACCATTCACCACGTTCGCGTTTGCTTCCTCGCGTTCGCGTAGACCAACTCCCAGGGCCCCCACCAGATTACTCTTCGCGTTTGCCTCACACCCATCGCGAACTCGATGCCCCCAGTTTCTCTTCATCGCGAACGCATCCTCTTAGTCATGATCGCGTAGGGTAAAAACGTTCATTGAATTTTTCTTAAAAACAGAACACTTAACACGGGATTTCATCATTATTTTCACACGAGCTGTTCTCCTTCACCCTCCATAGACAAGTTTGAAGAACCTCTTCCTCCATAACTTCATAGGTAATTGTTCCTGACTTCATTCCCTCTTAATTTCTTCAACTAATCACTAATTTCCTAGCCCTAAATCATGAAATCAAAGTAGAAAATTAGGGGTTTTGGGTAGAGTTAGGGTTTTGAGAATTTTGGGTGATTCAACCTCAATTTGGGGTTGAATCTTAAGATAAATTATATATTTGAACTCGTGGGGCTATGGATGACTAGGTTTTGGTCCGAGCCTCGTGTTTGGACCATGTGGGCCCGGTGTCAAATTTTGGTATTTTTTGAAGAATGCTAGGAAATTCATTTCTAGGCTATGGGATTATGTTGTTGAGACTTTGTTGATATTATTGAATTAATTATGCCTAGATACCATTGTTTCGGAGTCGGATTGTAGAGGAAAGGCGGTATTAGAGAGTTGATTGCTATTCTCAGACCGAGGTAAGTGTTTGTTCTAACTTTGGCTTGAGGGAATAGTTCTAGGATATTATTTGCTAATTGCTAAATGTGGAGTACGATGTATAGGCATGGTGACGGTTATCTATGCACCGAAGTCTAGCATGACCGTGAGTCTTAATTGTGTTTGACTCGAATTTTGTGATACATCTTCCTTGTTTAATTGATAAGTTTCATATAATGTGAATGGTTGAGGAAGAATTGTGATTGGTATATTATTGGAGCGTTGGCTCGAACTGGAAATTGATAATTGAGAAAGAAGTGATTAAAAGAAGAAGTGTTGTGATTATTCCTTTGCTGGGACGCGTAGTCCATTATTGTTGTTGCTCCCTTGCCGGGATTTAAGCGTTATATGTATTCTCCCTTGCTGGGATATTTGGGCTGTTAGTTGTACCCATGCCGGTTTAAATCGTTATGCTGTTGAATTCCCATAATGGGGCCTCCTCTAGAAAGATTATATGTATTATTCATTATGAAATGGGATCGTGTGGCACGCCGTCCACTTATGAATTATGAAATAGGATCGTGTGGCACGCCGTCTACTTATGAATTATGAAATGGGATCATGTGCCACGCCATCCACTTATGAATTAGGAAATGGGATTGTGTGGCACGCTGTCCACTTATGAATTATGAAATGGGATCGTGTGGCATGTCGTCCACTTATGAATTAGGAAATGGGATCGTGTGGCACGCCGTCCCCTTATAAATATATATTGTGGGATCGTGTGGCACGCCAACCACTTATATGAGTCATAGTATTGATGTAGTTTCGTTGTTATATCCGTTGATCTGTTTTCACTGTATCCCCCCGAGCATGCCCCTTCCCAATTTTATTTGATGTTTTCTGTTGTTATTTCCGTTGCCTTTGTATAAATATATCTGCACAGGTTATTTTTGGTAGGTCCTGTCTAGCCTCGTCACTATTTCGCCGGGGTTAGGCCAGGCACTTACCAGCACATGGGGTCGGTTGTGCTGATGCTACACTCTGTACATCTTTTTGCACAGATCCAGGAGCAGTTTTTGGACAGCAGCAATTGGATTGCCCGGGAGCTGTCTTCAGTCCAGGGACTCACGAGGTAGCCTAGATGGCGTTCGCAGGCCGAAGTCCCTTCTATGTTTTAGTTTGTTTTCTTTGTTTCGAGACAAACAGTATGTAATATCATTTCAGACTTGTTTTTAGTACTCTATAGCAGTCCGTGAGCTAGTGACATCAGACTCTGGGTAGAAATGTGTTTCAACTTTCGCAAATTTTATTTCAGTTATCTAAGCTTAAAGTCTTCCGCTTTATTTAAAATGCTTCCGTTTATTTATATTGTTAAAATGTCATCAGTGAAAGGTTTTGGATATTTGGCTTGCCTAGCTCCGACAGTAGGCGCCATCACGACTCCCGATGGTGGGAAATTCGGGTCATGACACTTTTTCTCTGACCAGTAGTCTTTTCTTGTCAAAAATAATTTATGCGTACATTTCTTTCAATAGTATATAATATAATTTAAAAGCAGTCAAGACACTTTGATTTGTCAAAACTAGAAACTTTGATTTGCACGCATAGGGTCCTTTGATTGCCGGTTAGATTTATGCAGGTATTAGTTATTCATGTATTAGTTATGTAAGAATAATAATACAAGGATTAGTTATGCATATATTAGTTGTATATGGATTAGTATGCAAGGATTTTTTTTTGAATATTAGTTGTATATGGTCGGGTTCTTTTAGAGATTGATAGACTTATAAAGATCCTAATTAGTATATACTGTATAATTTTTCATCAAATATATCTGTGTGTAAATTGATTCATCGACTTATAACCTACTCAGATAAATCATTGAATATTAAAAATAAAATGTCTCGATATATATATATATATATATATATATATATATATAT
>MU683261.1:5346-23840 GCA_026770625.1 Nicotiana glauca
CGGATTTCTGGTTCGCGACTGTAATACAGAGTCAAACCCTTTCCTTGACTCGGGATTCAAACCGGTGACTTGGGACACCATAAATCTCCCAAGTGGCGACTCTGAATCTTTTAAATAAAAGAATCCTGTTTCAACCGTCCTTTAATTGAAAAAACTCTTTTTATGTTTATATCCCTTTCGCCGGGGTGTAAGCGCCGTAAAAAAGAGGTGTGACATGCCTGGACTGGGCACGATAATCGAGGTGAGACAAAAGGAGATTTTAAGGCCCCGGAACACAGAATTGACTTTTAAAACAAGTGATGACCTTTTATTCTCCACCTCTAAAATAACCATTTGTCCTCAAACAGACTTAGAAAAGTACCTGAGTCAGGGAAATGTGAAATAGGGCTCGCATTTGCGAACCCTTCAGAAATGCTGGACTTTCACATTTGCAAAAATAATGTAACATTTGCGACACATATATCGCATTTGCGGCGAAGGCATCGCATTTGCGGAAAGGACACTTGCATTTGCGAGACAAGGCAGGCCTGGGCTGGTTTCACATTTGCGATCCAGCTTTCGCATTTGCGAGGCAGGCTTCGCAAATGCGAAGCCTGCAGGCCTGGACACACAAGCTAAAATCTGCAACTTTCTAAGTTCAAAATGCACCTCGTGGCCTATCCAAAACTCACCCGAGTCCTCGGGGCTCAAAACCAAATATACACACAACCTAAAAAACATCCCACGGAATTATTTGTGTACTCATATCACCAAAATAACATCACGAACATCGAATTAAACCTCAAAACCAATGAAATTTCTCAAAACTTCTTTAAACATCAAATTTTGGATTTAAGGTCTGAATCACGACAAACGGATTCCGTTTCTTACCAAACTTCACAGAATTATCTTAACCTGATACCGGGCACCGGAACCAAAATACGATCTCGATACCAACATGTTCTAATCAAAATTCATTTCCAAATCCTTTAAACAATTACAAAAACCAATTTTCTTTAAAAATTCATTCCTCGGGCTTGGGACCTCGGAATTCGATTTAGGGTATGCGCTCAAGTCCCATATTTTCCTATGGACCCTCCGGGATTGTAAAATTACGGGTCCGGATCCGTTTACCCAAAACCTTGACCGAAGTCAAATTAATTCATTTTATAGTCAAAATTTATCATTTTCATAGATTTTTACATATAAGCTTTCTGGCTAAGCGCAAGGATTGCGCATGCAAACCGAGGTGACGTTAAAAGAGGTTTTTAAAGCCTCAGAACGCATAATTAAATTAAAAAAATAAGTGATGACCTCTTGGGTCATCACATTCTCCACCTCTAAAATAACCGTTCGTCCTCGAACAGACATAAGAAGGAAGTACCTGAGTCGGGGAAAAGAAGGGGATAACGGCTCCGCATATCGGACTCGGACTCCCAGGTCAATGCCTCAGGATGCTGACCTCTCCACTGAACACGAACATAAGGAAAACTCTTCGATCTTAACTGATGAACCTGCCCGTCTAGAATAGCTATCGGCTCCTCCTCATATGACAAGTCCTTGTCCAACTGGACAGTGATGAGGTCTAACACGTGGGATGGATCGCCGTGATAATTTCGAAGCATGGACACATGAAACACTGGATGCACAACTGATAAACTCGACGGCAACCCCCACTCTATCAAGGATCTCAAAAGGACCGATGAACCTTGGGCTTAGCTTTCCCTTCTTCCCTAATCTCGTCATGCCCTTCATGGGCGACACCCGAAGCAACACTCGCTCTCCGACCATGAATGCTACATCGCGAAGCTTATGGTCGGCACAAGTTTTCTGCCTGGACTAAGTTGTATGAAGCTTATCCTGAATGATATTAACCTTGTCCAAGGCATTCTGAACTAAAGTTGTACCCAACAATCGAGCCTCTCCCGGGTCAAACCATCCAACCGGCGACCAACACTGTCTACCATATAATGCCTCAAAGGGAGCCATCTGGATGCTCGACTGGCAACTGTTGTTGTAGTCAAAGTCTGCTAATGGTAAGAATTGATCCCAAGAACATCCAAAGTCAATAACACATGCTCGGAGCATATTTTCCAAAATTTGAATAGTACGCTCGGACTGTCCGTCCGTCTGAGGATGAAATGTTGTGCTCAACTCGACCCGTGTACCCAACTCACGCTGGACTGCCCTCCAGAAATGTGAGGTAAATTGCATACCTTGGTCAGAAATGATAGACACATGCACACCATGAAGACGAAAAATCTCCCGAATATGGATCTCAGCCAACCGCTCCGAAGAATAGAAAACTGCCATAGGAATGAAATGCACTGACTTGGTCAGCTATCAACAATAACTCATACTGCATCAAACTTCCTCTGAGTCCGTGGGGGTTCGATAACAAAATCCATAGTGATACGCTTCCACTTCCACTCCGAAATCTCGATCTTCTGAAATAAACCACCAGGTCTCTGATGCTCGTACTTTACTTGTTGATAATTCAAACACCAAGCTACATATGCAACAATACCCTTCTTTATCCTCCTCCACCAATAATGTTGCTGCAAGTCCTGATATATCTTAGCGGTGCCCGGATAAATAGAATACCAGGAACTATGGGCCTCCTCTAAAATCAACTCACGAAGTCCATCTACATTAAGCACACAAACACGACCATGCATCCTCAAAACTCCATCATCTCCAACTGTAACCTGCTTGGCACCTCCGTGCCATACTATGTCTTTGATGACAAGCAAATGAGGATCATCATACTGTCGATCTCGGATACGCTCAAATAATGAATAACGAGCGACTGTTCAAGCTAGAACACGGCTGGGCTCAAACCAACCTCACGAACTAATTGGCTAAAGCCCGAACACCCAAAGCAAGCGTTTTCTCACCGACCGAAATATATGCAAGGCTATCCATACTGGCTGATTTCCTACTCAAAGCATCGACCACTACATTGGCCTTCCCCGGATGAAACAAGATGGTGATATCATAGTCTTTCAACAGCTCCAACCACCTCCTCTGCCTCAAATTTAGCTCCTTCTGCTTGAACAAGTATTGCAAAATCTTATGATCCATGAACACCTCACATGACACACCGTTTAAATAATGCCTCCAAATCTTCAACGCATGAACAATGACTACTAGCTCCAAATCATGAACTAGATAACTCTTCTCATGGATTTTCAACTGCCACGAAGTATATGCAAAACCCTTGACATTCTGCATCAACACCGCACCAAGTCCACTACGAGATGCGTAATATACTGTATATGGCCCTGAACCTGTGGGCAAAACAAACACCGGAGCCATAGTTGTTGATATCCAATGTTTCTCTGTATATTTTTTATATACATACAAAATACTTTCAAAATAGCATATATATGCATATATAAGTATGTTCCAATGTTTTATTAATTTTTTTAATTTTTAAAGATTTTTTAACCAATTTATTTCCTTATTTTATTCATAAAAAACCCAATAATAATTCTCAAAGTTATCAATCTTGGTGATTCACTTATTGGATCTCATATTCATACTAAAATATAGCTAATGTAATTTTTCATATTTTTATAAAGTCATTTAGTATTTTTAAAGCTAAATTGCAAATAATTACAATATTAGCCTCTTTTAGATTTAATTGCGTTTATATTTATAAAAATTAAGTCCAGTATTTTTGATTTGATACTTATGTATTACAAATCATTTTAGCACCTTGAATTTATTTTCAGGAATTAATTTACTATTTTTTATAAAATTAAAAGGGAAAAGTGGCTATTGCAATTGTAGCCCAAATTGAGTTTCAATTATAACCCAAAACAGGCCCCCAATTTCCCAAGCCAATTTCAATTTCAACCCGACCCCCAACCCAAACTAAATAACCCAACCTGGATCCCCTACCTAACCCTTTCAATCCTAGCCGTTGATCATTTAGATCAACGGCCGATATCATCCTTTCCATTTTTTAACCTCAAACGACCTCTTACCCCACCCCATTTCACACCAAACGCCGCCCTTGAATCCTCTTCTCTCTAAGCTCTCTCTGCAATCTCTCAGAAACCCTAGCCGCCGCTATAAAACTACAACCCTAATACCTCCCAAATCTATGGCTTCCAAGGTCATCAGCAACCTGTATAAACCCCCCATGGCTTCTACGTGTTCGATTCTTAAGCTCTCGAGGCTAGATCTTGAAATATCTTGGTGTAGACCTTGTTCGATTTCAGTTCATGACTGTTCTCCGGTCGTCTTCAACCTTTCTATGGCCGGCCATAAAAATGCGAGAGACTTTTGACTCTCCTGCTTAGATCGATGGTTTTCAAGGCCTTTCTCATTACTTGGGGTTCTTCTGAAACCCTAACCTCTAAGGTTCTTTTGATTTCTTTTAGATCTGTTTCAGATCTATGTTTGCTTTGAACTTCTAAGCATTTTTCTTGAAGTTTCTTTTAAAACTCTGCCTTCAAAACCCCTTATTTTTTCCGATTAGGGTTCTTGTTAGTTTATTTCAAACTTTTTATGATTTTTGACATATTTTTGCTATGTTTACTCATATCGTTCTTCTATCTGAGTTTGCTTGTTAAAAGCCCTAATTTCTTTTGACTATTTATTAGACGAATGCTTTTCTACTGGAGTTTGGTCCGATTTGTTTATTTATCCATCTTTTAAAACTCTTCTATTGCTGAAAACCCTATGGCTTTGGATCTGAGACTGTTGTTTAAGTACATGACTCGATTTGAAGTTCTTTATCTCTTATTCCTTTGTGTGACTCTTCTGATTCTGGGTTTCTATCTTCTCTAAAACTCGATTATGCTCGAAACCCTAATTTTTTAAAAGGGGGTTTCTTCACCTACTACTATGAGATCTTCACATGCTTTGGTATTCTATGTTTCTTTACTACTGATTCAATGTGATTTGACCTACTGAACTACCATGCTTCGAATGTTGCTATCTACTGAATTTTGTGCTACTATTGCATGCCATTTCCTTTTGCCATCGTTTGTGCACTCTATTTATATGCCAAGTTTCCTTCCTTGAACTTATGACTGATTTCAAACTTTTCCTTTGTGAAGTTCTGATTTCACTCGCCTGATAAGGTTAATTGATTTCTTTTCATGTTTTAACTTACTGAATTCTTTCCAAAATTAGAGTATTTCTGTACCTAGACTTGATTGCTTACCTAATATTTTACTACTTCTTTTATGGCAACTGTCAACATACTGACAAATTGATTTCTTTCCATATTTTGAACTTGTCAATGCCCGTTAAGCAAGTGATTCCTTAATTAATGGCAATCACTTGTGTAATTGATTCTGAATAATGATTGTTCCCATGTTTGCAATTTATTACCTCTCTTTCACTCGTTTTCAGAAAGCTATAAATACCCTATACTTCTTTTCTTTCAAAGACACGAACACAAGGCATAAACACTTGAGTTCAAACACATACTCCCCTAAATCTCCCTCTTTTCTCTGTTACTACTATATTGCTGCCTTACCTAGCCGGCTGAAAGCCAAGGCTAGGCTGTGGGAAACTTGCTTATTTTCTGCATTTGCATTTCTTACTGGTATGTTCTAATTAATTTTTATTGCACCAACAACAACATGCTTATTTAGTGTTTCTTGCATTCTTGTCTTCTCCTGTTCTGAATCAATGTATTATGACTTGTGAATCCTAAATCCCTACCCCAATGTGTTTAATACTTGTGGTTGGTTTGGGGCATGACAACATTAGAAATTGCTGTGCATGAACCAAACTTGATCCTCCTAGGATCATAACCTTCATGTTTCTCATATGTTGTGTGTTCTGGTTGATTTACAGGCGTGTCAGCACTTCCTATTGTTGTGCATGCCCAAAAGTTAACCCATGCCTAAGTGTATAGGTTCCTTGCAATGGATCCCTAATCCCCTGCCCCCTTTGTGTGAAGTTATTGACTCCTTGAAATGTTAATGGCTGTCTCCCATCACCCTTTCCCTCTCCTTTACTCCCTCAACTCTTAAAACTCTGTTTCTGCACTTTCACTCTCATCTTAGACTTAAGTTCTGCCCCCCCCCCCCATGTGAGCCTTTCCTTGGGACCCATGAGCTCCCTCTAAACTTGGACACATGAGGGTAGGCATTTCCACACTGCACTCATCTCTATTGTAGTTATGTAACTTGGCTATGAGCACTGCCCAGGGTCCTGTTGAGGCCCTTAGGGAACTCTGACACACTCAAGTCTGAGAAAGGCTTTGGATCAATGGCATTTTGAGGTGGTTTATTCCATAACTCAGAGAGGAATTCAAGAATCAGGCTTCCTCTAGTTGTAACTTTTCTTTGTATTTTTTCTGATGTAATTCAATATTCCTGGTTTTTAATAATTTGTAATGAATATTTGGGGCTGGCTAGTGAAAAGGATAGGGTAATTATGCATGCTCAAGGGTAGAAAATATATCTATAGGACTGCTTTTTCTACATGTTCAATTCACATTTAGAAAACATGCCTATAGGACTGCTATTAATTCTGTATATTCACATCACATTTAGAAACCATGTCTATAGGACTTACTTTAAATCATGCTTGTTCAGCTTCACATCTAGATAACCTACCTAAAGGAATTATCTAAAATTTTGCGCGTTTGTCACCGTTTAGATATAATATTTTTATGGCCCAATTGGTTATAACCCAGTAGCATGTTAAAATCCGTATAAAGTATAGAAATCATGTTTATAGGAATTCCCAAGGGAAAACCTCCTTGTTTTCATTGTCTACTAGATATTATGCCTATAGAGTTTGCCATTATTCATTTAGATATTATGTCTACAAAGGTTTAAAATCAGCAGTTAGATACCATGCCTATAAGGATCTAAAATCAATAATCCTTGATATCATGTTCATAGGAGTAAAAATCAGCGATAGTGGATATTGTCATCTGCATAAACTGAAACTAGTCTAATTTACAATTCGCCCAGTCTGAACCTTTTTTCTAATTCCTTTATTTTAATGAGGTTTATCAAGCACGCCTATAGGATTTCAAACAATTCGTTTTGAGTTTCACCACCTTCTGAATTAAGTAGATATCATGCCTATAGGACCCCGTCTAAACACTTAGGCAAGCCTTAGAGTAATAACTGTAAAATTGAATCCATTTTTTTGTTAATTACCAGCAGGCGGGCCTAATTTGGACTTCTTATCTGAGTTATGTAATAAACAATCTGCTTTAATAATCAAACTCCCCTTGTCTTTAGTATTTTAATCAGACCTAAAAAGTATGTGCAAGTCATGCTAATTATGTACTTTCGTTCAAGGTGGTGTATTTGAGTCTCTCTGTTTATATGCTTCCCCCAACATGCAATATATGTTTTTTTTATATGTTAACTTAGATTTTTATCCTTTGAAACCAATCAGCCTAATATCCCACCCTTTAGGACTAGTAGTCCTAAGTGTCTCCGGGACTGATAGGAATGGGACGGGTAATAACATGCAATAGTAATCGAGACCAATCCGTGCTTTAATACCTTAACGGGGTGGGAAGGGTAGATATGGATATGATGATCGGTGCGCTAATGCCACGTGTAACCCCTCTTTTTAGGAGTGATTACCGGGTAATGCATTAGCATGATCCATATTAAATATAAACCTAGGACCCCTTTCCTTTTATTTGCAAACTCTTTTGTTTTACTCTTTCTTTTAATTGTTCTTTCTTTTTATGTGTTTAAATCCCATATATTTGAGCCCGTACTTGTATATTTGCTAAATTCACAATAACTATCTGGCCGGGAACCACATTAGTGGATTCTGAGGGGCGCCTAACACCTTCCCTTTAGGATAATTTTAAGCCTTTGCCCTATCTTTGGTTATTCAAATGACTTAGAATTGAACCCTATTGGTGTCCTAATGCACCTCAAATAATTAGGTGGCGAATCTTCAAAAAATGCAAAACCCAGTTCCCAAAAGGAACTAGTTGTCATATATCAAATGTCATAAACCTGATTTCGCGAGAAAAAGAGGGCGCGACAACATGGCAACTATGCTGTGGAATTTTAGGCTTTTACCATTTCAGACTATCATTACGAATTTATGCTCCTTTATGTGCAATTACTTGTTTAATTCCTTTAAGCATTCAATTCCCTTTTCAATTACAAAAAAAAGCCGACTTGTCTTTTTGTTTCTTCCTTTTATTACTGCTTTAAATTATGAAACTGCTGTATTTACTGCTTTTCTTAACGTGCAAATATGTGACAACATGCTTTTATTATTGCATAATCATGCTCAACATCATATTCTACTCATGCCAAAAAAAATACCATAGCAACATAATGAGTGGTTGTGCTCTTCCTATATTATTACCCCCTAAATTCGAAAAAGGCATATTTGCGGTAAAACCAGTCGATCAACGGTGTAGTTGATGGTTCCTTGACTTTATCCCTTGAGTTGTCCGCTCAAGGGTACCAGTCTAAAACCCCATAGAAACCTTACTCTGTTTAAACTGTGCATGCATCATTGTCAAATCTAGTTGGGTCAGTTATGTTGTCCATATAGTGATCCTTTAAGATAGCCTTGTCCAAAGTCCACTTGGTTTCCCTAAACCCAAATGGACATCACCACGTTATGTGCATTTATTTGGAGAACTAAATGGTTTATGCCAATTTCATATTAAATAGTCGAGTCTGTGGGAGTAAGGGTCTAACCTTATTTGTCTTGCAGAAATATGAGGCACGAAGTCCCTGGATTCAGCATGGTCACCAACATCCACCCAAAACTACTAAGCTGGTGGGAGGATCTTTACTCTAGTGATCAAATTCGTGTCCGAAAATATCTGGGCAACCTACCTCTCACAATCCCAGAATAAAGTAGGATTTGCTGTGACCGTACCTCTTATACAAATAATCAAAAGGGATGTAGGATTCTTTCAAACATGTCAGTTCTGGATTCTTCTTCAAACCCATCACTTTGAGGAAACCCCTACCCTGGTGGTTTTCAAGCATTAACAAATGCGGAGTTTCCCATGCTATCCAACCCAACAACAAGATCATAGAAGCTATTACTTTGTTCTGGGATTGTGAGAGGTCCGTATTCCGCTTCGGGGACATTGAAATGACACCCTTGCTAGAAGAAATAGGAGGATTGGCCGGTATAGCATGGGAAACACTGCATTTGTTAATGCCTGAAAACCACAAGGGTAGGGGTTTCCTCAAAATGATGGGTTTGAAGAAGAATCCGGAACTGACATATTTGAAAGAATCCTACATCCCTTTTGATTATTTGTATAAGAGGTACGGTCACAACAAATCCTACTGTACCTATCCTGACGAGTTTGCCACCACATCACTAGGGCATATTCACAGAAGGGTCTTTTTATTCATGTTTTGTTTCCTGGGGTTTATTGTGTTTCCAATGAAGAAAGCAAGAATCCACACCAGGCTGGCTATGGTAACTAGGACCTTAATGGAGGGAATTGGCAGACAACTATTCATCATTGTTCCCATAATCATTGCGGAAATATACCGAGCCTTGGAGAAGTGTCAACAAGGAGACAAACACTTCGAAGGCTGCAATTTTCTACTTCAGCTCTGGCTCATGGAGCATCTGCAAAGGGGTGAATACTGACAAGAGATTCAGCGAAGGGACTGGGAGGATCATATAGCCTTCCATCATCCGAGGAGAATGAATTACATGCCCAATATGTTCGCTCAGTCGAAAGATGCCAAAGGATGGGTATAGCTATTTTATAATCTTACCGAGGGCTAGGTATAATGGATGTTCGAGTGGTTCCCTACCGAGAAATTCATCGCCCGATCCAGGGATGCACCATTTCTGATATTGATCGGTCTGAGAGGAACATACCCTTACGTCCCTCACCGGGTTATGAGGCAAGCTGGTAGGAAGCCGGTTGTACCCAGGGTCGACAAGATGAGTCATTTTCGGGACACTTTCCAGGATGATGATAGTCCTTACAAGTGCCAAGCTCAGCATATGTGGCACTGCTAGATCGCCATGGGGAGAGATACCATCGAGCCAGACAGATACCACCCTTCTTCCACTCCCTACTATTCAGACTGGTTGGAGGATAATCATAATGGTCTAGGCCAACCTGCGTTTGTTCGAGGTCACAGAATCATAGATGAGAAGGCCGAGACATAGGTCAAATACAACCATTTGCGCAAAAGGGTCCATGAATGCGAGAGTGAACACCACGAGATACAAGAAGCCAACCAGAAACTGATTGAGGAATAGAAGGACATGGCTGTCAGTGCCAACAAGCGATTGGGATACTTGGAGCGAGGCATAATGGAATTGGAAAGGAAGTTTCTCAAGAGGGTCGAAGACTGCCAAAATACTGAAGGAAGCGAAGGCGGACATCTAGCTAGGGCTTACCTATTGCTGGGACTTCGCGAGTTGGGAAAGCTGTCCGATGGAGCCAAGGATGCTGAATCTGGGGAAGGTCCTTCTGGAACCAAATAGATAGGAGTTTTCTTTTTCGCCTAATAAAATGTACTAAGGCCAATGACCATTAGTGACATTTATTTCCTGTTTGTTTAGTGTCGATTTGGGATTCGTCTTATTTTCTATCAATGAAATGAGGCATTTAGCATTCTAAGTTCTCCAAATTAATTTGTCACTGGGCCTACCTCGGGCACAAAGAGGTTCCCAAATTAGGATGCATCTTACATTCTGCACTATGTGTTTAAATATCGCAACGCTTTTTATAATCCTCACTAACTTGGTTACCTTTTTGTTTTACTTTTTGTTTATTATTCCACCTCCCCAAAGGTTAGTTGGTGCACTCTGGCAACATCATCTTATTCCACGAGATCCATGGGCCCTCCACCCACTCCTCATCTTAGTCTTGTCAAAAACAAGAACAATGGGAAGATGGAAGATTTGAACAACGCCAGAAAGGAGAACTCAACTGAATGGGTAGAGGTCACTCATGGTCATAATACTTAGGTTTCCAAAGAAAATGCATTCTAACTCGAACAAAAGCTGCTGAAATTCCAAGAAGAACTTGATTAGATTCGGAATTTGGCAAATCTGTCATTTTCCCTCACCATTCCAGATATCAATTTCCCAAATGCTCAGAACCCTACACCTCCGGAAAATATACCAAAGCAATAAAACCATCCCACTCCTCACCACCACTACAACACCTACCATACCTCAAACAACACCCCGCTGCTCATCCCAGAACTCTAAAACTCCACAAATGACCACTTCCACACCCACCATAATACCCCAATCTGCGTGGAGACCATGACACAGTCTACCCAACCCATCTCAAGCACACCCGATTCTGATGGCAAGGATTTGCTCATCATGAATTTGGCTGAAGAACTTAAGAAATTGACTAGCTGAATTCAAGGCGTTGAAGGGAGTAAGGTAATTGAAGGGCTGAATTATGAAGATCTTTGCATACAGCCCGATGTCGAACTGCCCAAGGGGTACAAACCTCCAAAGTTCGAAATGTTTGATGATACAGGGAACCTAAGGGTCCATTTGAGAACGTACCGTGACAAGCTGGTTGGAGTAGGGAAAGACGAGAGAATCCGCATGAAGCTTTTCATGAGGAGCTTGAAAGGAGATGCTTTGTCCTGGTACATTAGCCAAGATCTAAAGAAATGGTCGAGTTGGGTATGCATGGCATCTGACTTTATGGACAGGTTCAGGTTCAATGCAGAGAATGTGCCGGATGTGTTCTACATTCAGAATCTAAAGAAAAAGCCTATAGAAGCGTTCCGCGAATATGCTACTCGCTGGAGGTCCGAAGATGCTAAGGTCAGACCAGCCTTAGAAGAGGAACAAATGAATAAATTCTTCGTCTGGGCTCAGAACCCGTAGTATTATGAATGACTAACGATGATCGAGAGCCAAAAATTTTCTGACATTATCAAGCTAGGAGAAAGGATCGAAGAAGGCATCAAAAGTGGTACAGTTACAAACTTCGAGGTCTTGCAAGCTACAAATAAGGCCCTACAGTCTGGTGGTGTGTCTAAGAAAAAAGTAGTAGGAGCCGTGATGGTTGCACAGAGAACCAAATCTCCCATCAAATACCAAACCTACCCAATGCCTCCACTCACATATCAACCTACTCCAAACTACCAAGCACCCTTACCCTCTTACCAAACTCTACCACCCACTTATTAATCACCTCCACCTCCCACATATCAGCCTACTTCACCCAAATATTCCCAACACACACATGTTTACCAAGCCTATAATGCTCAACCATCCCACTATCAATCCCCTCCTGCACGCCAAAACTTCCCTAGACCTCGACCAAACTTTAACCGAAGGCCTTCAAAACAATATACAGCTATTGCTGAACCTATTGACCAGTTGTACGAAAGACTCAAAGCTGCTGGTTATGTCACCCCCATCCCTACTATAACTTCTGAGAACCTTTCTCAGTGGGTTAACCCGAACAAATCCTGTGCATACCATTCTGGCATGAAAGGTCACACTATCAACGAATATTGTTCTCTGAAGGATAAGATCCATACTTTAATTGATAACAAGATTATTGTGGCAAATGAGCCTGCTCCAAATGTCCACAATAATCCGCTGCCAGACCACAAGGGGGGAAGCGTTCACATGATTGAAATAGATGATGATTGGGATCCCGAGGGATCGATCGGTTTGATCCCAGAAGGTGATGACCCAAAGAAGCCAATAGTTACTCTTAATCCGATCGTGGTCCAAATTTAGCCTTTTGGGGACGCCGAGGTAAATAAGTTTGTGCCACTTGAGTTTGAAACAACGTCATCTACAAAGACACCAGCACTAATTGAGGTCAAATTTGTGTTTCCAGCAAATGCATCCACATCGTTTGAAGTTGCGGTTTTGCCACCCAAGGGCCATGCACCGTTCGGAGTAAAGATAGCCACGCCGATCCTAGTGGCGATGTCGACCATGATGCCTTTCCATACGAAGGCTATACCATATGACTATACAGCCGAGGCAAGGAGGAAAGACAAGGTTAGGCTCAAAGAAACTATTGCGGCACAGGGTATGACGAGAACGGGTAGAGTTTATACCCTTGAACACTTAGCTGAGTCAAGCAAGCATGCCTCCAATCGGCCACCCATCATTGAGATCGGTCTGGATGATCTTTAGAGAAAGATACAGGCCAAGGAATACTCGGTCATCGACCAGTTGAACAAAACACCAATGCAGATCTCTATCCTTACTTTACTACAAAATTCCGAGGCGCACAAGAACGCTCTTTTGAGGGTGCTGAGTGAAGCATATGTGCTAAGCAACATCTCTGGTGGGGAAATTGCTAACATGGTAGGACAAGTATGGGAAAGTCATAAAATTACTTTTCATGAGGATGCGCTGCCACCTGAAGGGTTGGGTCACAACAAGGCATTGCACATCACCGTGCAATACGAAGACTATTTTATCACCATAATCCTGATCGATGGAGGGTCCAGTCTTAACATTTGTCCGTTGGTAACACTCAAGAAGTTGGGTAAGAGACTGCATGAAATAAAGGACAGAGATATCAATGTGAAAGCTTTCGATGGCTCCCAAAGGTCCACCATTGGGGAGATTAGTCTGTGTTTGCAAATGGGGCCAACTTGGTTCGATGTTGATTTCCAAGTGATAGACATACCGGCATCTTACAATCTGCTGTTGGGACGACCATGGATTCATGCTACTGGGGCCGTAACATCAACACTACATCAAGCGGTAAAGTTTGAATGGAATCACCAGGAGGTGATCATTCACGGTAATGGTAGCAATCCTATATATAGTTGCCAGACCATTCTGTCAATCGAAGGAAGAAGAAAGATGAGTGGAGAGACTTACCATCACATCGAATGGGTAAATGCTATTGACAAAGACAAATGGTGGGTTAACAAGATCGAGAGTATACTGAATTGGAGTTGGTGCGAACCTGGCAAGGGGCTTGACAAGAACCTTCAAGGAATCACTAAGCCCATAAAACTCAAGAAACATGGCACCACTTTCGGTCTGGGATATAAGTACACCTGGGAATAATTCAACAACTGGTCGCCACCATGGCACGGTCCTTACTATCCGCTGAGCAGCCAGTACCACATCTGGAGCAGACTTTCCAACCGGCCGATAATATTTATGGGTCAGATGAAGAAGAAGCACTGGCAGCGGTGAAAAACTTGTTCTTAGAAGATAATGATATGGATTGTTGTGTTGTTCTCTAGGAGGAGGGGGAGGAAGGCCCTTCTATACAGGCTGTAAAAAGAGGGGCACGCCTCAATAACTGGACCATCCGGACAACCAGATCCCGACAAGCCTCGGGGTAGCAAGGCTAAAACAAGCACTATTTTATTTACTAAAAGATTTTTATTTTTTGCATATTTTCAATTCCCGCAATAAGATCCCCAATGTCCAAAACAGTTATGCAATTTATCAAAGCATTTTAACTTTTCTTATGATTTGATGCTCATTATTATTTTTGTCTCATTACTTTACTTATACAACATTACTATTACTTATCTTGATGAGCCAGTGACTGTGACATGCAACAAATGGACATAGATTCAGAGTAGGATGACATACCGGAGGAGATTGTTAAAGAAGTTGAGAATTTTGAAAACAAACCCAAGTCCAACCTGGACGATACCAAGAATGTTAACCTAGGAGATGCAGAAAAAGTCAAAGAAACACGAATCAACGTCCACTTATTTCCATCAGAAAAGGAATACAGATTTTCTAAGAGAATATGAGGACATATTTTCCTGGTCGTATGATAATATGACTGGTTTAAGTACGTCTATTATGGCTCACAAACAGCCAATCGATCCAACATGTCCGTCGGTAAAGCAAAAGCTCAGAAAGTTCAAGCCTGATATGAGCCTGAAAATCAAGGAAGAAGTCACTAAGCAGGTCAAAACTAAGGTTCTCAGGGTAGTAGAATACCCGACATGGTTAGCCAACATCATGCCTGTACCAAAGAAGGACGGGAAGTTCAGAGTGTGTGTCGACTACCGGGATCTTAACCGGGCCAGTCTAAAAGATGATTTTCATTTGCCAAATATACACATCCTGATCGATAATTGCGCCAAGCATGAGTTGTAGTCATTTGTGGATTGTTTCGCTGGTTATCATTAGATCTGGATGGATGAAGAAGATGTTGAGAAAACGGCTTTCATTATGCCGTAGGTAATGTACTGTTACAAGATGATGTCGTTCGGCCTGAAGAATTCTCGGGCCACCTACATGAGGGCCATGACTATCATTTTCCATAATATGATACACAAGGAGATAGATGTGTACGTAGATGATGTTATCATCAAGTACAAGAAGGCCACTAATCACATGGAAGATTTGAGGAAATTCTTCAATAGACTGCGAAGGTACAACCTGAAATTGAATCCCGCAAAGTGTGTATTTGCGGTTCCTGCTAGAAAATTGCTTGGGTTTATTGTGAGTCACCGAGGAATAGAACTGGATCCGTCAAAAGTCAAAGTTATTCAAGAAATTCCACCGCTGTCAGATAGATGCAGAAATGATAAAGGTACCTCCAAATGAGCTTAATGCAACAAGCTCACCATGGCCGTTCACCGCTTGGGGAATAGATGTTATTGGACCAATCGAGCTTGCCTCTTCCAATGGACACAGGTTTATCCTAGTAGCAATCGACTATTCAACCAAATAGGTCTAAGCAACATCTTTCAGAGTAGTAACCAAGAAAGTCGTGGCAGACTCTATCCGCGACCGCATTGTTTGTCGGTTCGGGATCCCAGAGTCGATCATTACTGATAATGGCTCCAACCTCAACAATGACTTGATGAAAGCTATGTGTGAAACTTTCAAGATCAGACACAATAATTCTATAGCCTACAGGCCTTAGATAAGTGGAGCCGTAGAAGCCGCTAACAAGAATAGAAAGAAGATATTGAGGAAAATGATAGAGAAGCATAAACAGTTGCACAAGAAGTTATCATTTGCTCTACTGGGGTATCGCACCACAGTCCGCACATCAACTGGGGTAACCCCCTATATGCTGGTTTATGGCACAGAGGTAGTCATTCCCGCCGAGGTAGAAATTCCTTCCCTAAGGATCATACAAGAAGCTGAGCTCGACGACGCAGAATGGGTGAGAAGTAATTAAGAGTAACTAGCCCTTATAGACGGGAAAAGAATGAATGCAGTTTGCCATGGTCAACTTTATCAAAACAGAATGTCTAGAGCCTTCAACAAAAGGGTCGAGACAGTTCACACAGGGGCAATTGGTGTTAAAGAAAATTTTCCCACATCAAGATGAAGCCAAAGGGAAGTTCTCTCCCAACTGGCAGGGTCCATACATGGTTCACTGGGTTCTGACAGGAAGAGCCCTCATACTTGCAGAAATAGATGGAGAAGTTTGGCCAAATCCTATCAACTCAGATGTGGTCAAGCGTTACTATGTGTAATCTTTATGCTTTCCTATATGATGTAAATTGAACTACGCCTGACCTGATTTCCGTTTGAGAGGGGATATGTAGGCAGCCCTATGGGTTCGGTTACAATTCAATAAAATTTCCATTTCCCCCCGCAATTGGAAACCGGGGAAGAATTTTTTAGGAGTACCCTCAAAATTCCAATTTCAGCCGATCGCCGCACGAGCAACAGTTAGAAATATCAACCCATTAAACTGGGGCAAAATTTTGAGGTGGACCCTCAAAATTTCGTAGCAAGAGGGGTTGCAATGTCTTGAACCACGTCATAGTCATCGGTTCATCTAAAATTTGTTTATTAATTATATACATATGTCATATTTTTACAAAATCATGCATGTTTATTACCGAAATTGCCTTGTTTAGCAATTCTACCCCAATGATACATACAGTATCACGAGATCAAAGCCGAGCAGGTCAAGCAGAGCCAGCAGGGATACGAACTAACCTTCCCCTTTACAAAACTCACGATTTTTCTTTGGATGCAGGCACTGGGATTAGAAAGAATCAGACATACTATACACTCACGAGACAAACATTGTTCAGGAATACAACTCTCAGAGCTGTCGCACTTACCAACATTTGCTATCCACACACGCTAGTGATATTCCGTATGTCACAATGTCCCCAGCAGTCACAATATCGCAACATGCTATCAGCTAAGAAATCTCTATTACCGTTTGCCCTTTTATTTCTTGCATAAGGCTACCATTCTGCCTTTCGAGACTAAACGCTATCTCCATCTGCATTTTCTGCATTGAATAAGGCTACCATTCTGCATTCCGATACTAAACGTTTTCTCCATCTGCAGTTTCTACATTTCATAAGGCTACCATTCTGGTTTCCGAGACTAAGCGTTGTCTCCATCTGCATTTCCGCATTGCATAAGGCTACCATTCTGCCTTTCGAGACTAAACGCTATCTCCATTTGCATTTTTGCATTGCATAAGGCTACTATTCTGCCTTCTGCGGTTAAGCTCTACTTCCATCTGCATCTTCATGGCTGAAAGATAGCCGCCTTATCTACATTTACATGGCTAAAATATCGCTACTTATCTACATCTGCATGGCTGAAAGATCGCCACCTTATCTGCATCTGCATGGCTGAAAGATCGCCGCCTTATCTACATTTACATGGCTGAAAGATCGCCACCTCATCTACATTTGTGTGGCTGAAAGATCGCCACCTCATCTACATTTGCACGACTGAAAGATTGCCACCTTATCCACATTTGCACGGCTGAAAGATCGCCACCTTATCCACATTTGCATGGCTGAAAGATTGCCACCTTTTCTCCATTTGCATGGTTGAAAGATCGCCTCCTTATCTATATCGCATGGCTAAAAGATCGCCACCTACTGCATTGCATGGGCTGAAAGATTGCCAAATTATCCAAAGGTGTCATTGTTCGAAGGCACCATTTTCATAGCCCGAGAACGCCATGTCATGGCATGAGGACCCCTTTTAATCTTTTGCATATCATTATACAAAGGCATCATGGTTCAGAGGCATCATCCTCATAGCCCGAGAGCATCATTTCATGGCCTGCAAATCCTTTATTATATGCTTCATGGCCCAAGACATCATGGTCTAAGGACGTCATTCTAACCGTTCGAAGACAATCCTCATGGTCCGACGGCAAATTGCATCATGTTTAAATTTATGCACAGTATATGCTTGTATTGCTTATTTGCAGGTAAACCGGCGAGCAATGGCCATCTCAGCAAGATCAATCCCGCTCCGGTTCCCGCATCTATGTCAAATCTTAACCATTCCCCCGCCCTGAATATTGCGTCCGTTCTCGAAAGTCTCCATCGGCATACTTCGCCTACGGATTCCGAACTACATATGGCCTGATTCCTGTAAGACCAGGGATATGTAGGCAACTCAGAAGCCAGAGCGCGGCCTAATTTCTCAAACCGTTTCACTTGGTCAAAATTGGCCATCATATATTTACCCGACAACTCTTTCATCCTTCCTGGGTAAGAGGGGCAGCTGTTGATATCCAATTTTTTCCTGTATAATACTTTCAAAAAAAAAAATTAAAAATAAATAAAATATATATATATATATATATAATATATATATATATATATATATATATATATATA